>RJWJ010013713.1:0-39372 GCA_004363605.1 Indri indri | reverse complement strand
TTCATTAACATGATTTCACTATATCATTATATTTAGTAGAGAATGGCACTGGCCTTAACTATCTTTTGGGGAGGCTACGTGATACAAAGCAGGTGTCCAGGGAACAAAGGCGGGCAGTGAAGTCAGGGTTACAGTGACACAGAGTTATGGGAACTACTTGCTCCATTGCACCCTGGAACCAGAACATAGGCGAAAAACCGATTACATTCTTAAGCAAGCGAATTCACAGAAGCAGATGGCAATCATTAATCAGGCAAACTATGATTTAAACCTTAATTTATCAAGAATAAACCATCATTTGTAAACCACCACAAAAATCAGTCAAACACACCTCCTGTCTGAGTGCTCCGGATGGTCACATACAGAGAGCGTCAGGCTCTAGTCCCACCCTGTGGTTTTCTAGTCCCACCCTGTGGTTTTCTAACTTTCCTTGCGTTTTTTCCTTCAGTGCCTGGAGGACGAGACATGGCGGGGGAGGGGTCAGCTGGCTTGGGAGTGGGTTTGTTATCCTCTGCGAGCATCAACACGATACCACCCAAGTGAAGGAACACGCCGGTGTTTCATGGCACGTGGCTCAATGCCTGGCAGATAGTAGTCTTTGCAGACCTCTTCATGACCGATAGAACGTCATCGCCTTAGATACCGACACATCTTGTCCCTCCCTCCCGACGTGATTCTGTATCCCTTCGGGGTCAGGCACAGTCTGACCAGTCACCTACAACACGTGTTGGCAACAGCTTCGATGGCTCCGCCGTGAAAACTAACTCACGCGGCGGGGGTACGGGTGCTGAAGAAGTCAGCTGACTGAAGGAATGTCACAGGATTCAGAGTGCCATCAGTGGGCTGAGAGATGAGCAAGGCAGGCTTTGAAAGGCTAACGTTCTCCCTGCCTTCCGTCTGTCTGTTAATACAGAACATGCAGTCCTTTCCAATGATTGATTCCTCAAGAGGCAGAAAGTATTCCAAATGGCTGCACCATGGGTTTGCTACACCACCCATGACCCACTCCAACCAAGCCACACAGAGTTTGCTTTGGCATTACATCGTGGTCAAAGAGACATCCCACAGAGATGACCATATCCATCGATGTCGTCGGTGCTCTCAGGCTCACAGTCGGTCCCACCTTTCAGACGGGCCTGGATGGCTACTCCGTGTCACCATCTGCTGAATGCCAGCCACTCCCAGCTCCCCACCCTCCATCCCCCACCCCCCATTTGGCCACCACAACTCTTCATCCCCAGGGGCCCTCTGTAGGGGTGCTTCCCTCTCTGTCCATCTATCCCTTTTGGGGGCTGGGGGGCAGGAGGCACATGAGTTGGCTGGAGCAGGCCCACCTGCCCTGAAACTTGCAGATGATTGAGGATAAAGGGGCCAGCACAGTAGGGCAGGTGCTGGGTCCATACGCCAGGGTGGATGGGTCCAATCCACCCCCACCCCCCAGGACAGGCCAGGCCTGGGCACTTTCTGCCTCCCTCCCAAGAGGGAGCCTCCTTGGACTGGGCCACAAGGAAGACAGAAAGTAAGGTGGCAAAGGTGGTGGTTCTCAAAGCATTTGAGGGGCGACGTGATTTGAGTTACAAATGGTAGGGGACTGATGATTTGCCCTGGCCCTAGACAAACAGAGAGCAAACTTACCCTCTCCCCCTCTCCCCCCTCCCTCTCTGTCTCTGTCTCTCTCTCTCACACACACACACACACACACACACACACACACACACATACCCCTGCAGTTTGGAAGCTGCACGCTAGCTAGGTGGGGTCATGGATGAAAGTTTTTTAACAGGAGAGAAACCTCAGGCTATGAGGGCTGCTAAGTACTATGAGTGAAGGGATTCCCCCTGGAGCGAGTCCATCTGCAGAAGCCAGGCTAGCTGGGGGTTCTTCCCACCCACCAAGTCGCCAGGCAGAAGCACAACAGTTGGTATCTCGGAAACATCATGTGGGGACGAGATGAGACTCATCCTGGGAGCCAGCACCTTCCTACAGGCCTCTCCTCATGGGCCTTTCCACCAGGGCTCTGGCCCAAGGGGAGACTAGCCAGTGCCTGGGACACATGCTCGCTCCCTCACTCCCTCAGAAAATTTATTTCCTTCAGGAGACATTCTGTGACCAGCTCCTGAATTACTTCTTTTCTTTTTTTTTTTTTTTCCTCTTTTGCAATCTAGATGGCCCATCATCTAGTTAACCATCAACCACCATTTGGACATTTTGAGGTCATGGCCAGTTATTTTGCCACAACAGCTATGGCCGCGAGGAACATTTTATTTATTTATTTATTTTTTGAGACAGAGTCTTGCTCTATTGCCCAGGCTAGAGTGCCGTGGCATCAGCCTAGCTCACAGAAACCTCAAACTCCTGGGCTCAAGCAATCCTCCTGCCCCAGCCTCCCAGGTAGCTGGGACTATAGGCTTGAACCACCATGCCCAGCTAATTTTTTCTATATATTTTTAGTTGTCCAGCTAATTTCTTTCTGTTTTTTTAGTAGAGACGGGGTCTCGCTCTTGCTCAGGCTGGTCTCTGATCCACCCACTTCGGCCTCCCAGAGTGCTAGGATTATCAGGTGTGAGCCACCGTGCCCTGCCTGAAAGAATCTTTAAACCCAGCTGTAAATCTGTACACCACGGCACTCCCCCTGCCACACACACTTCCAGATGTCCTCCCTTTTCAGGCCAGACCAATGTACCCCTTCCCTGTATTGATTTGTGATTTTACACGTAATGCCTGTCTCCCTCAAATGTATGAAGCCAAACTGTAACCCGCCCACCACAGTGGGACCACTTGCTCAAGGCTTCTTGGGTGTAGCTCTCTGGGCCATGGTTACGGATGTTTGGCTCAGAATAAAACTCTTTAAATTATTTTGCATTGTTTTGGGGTTCTTTTCCATTGACAAGTCAATCATGTTCACATTCTATTATCCGTGGGAGCTTTTTCTTTTATATTGGGTCTGATCCGGATCACTAGCTAGGTATTCATATTTTTGGGTGGTGGTGGTGTGCAAGCTTATCTCTGTACATCCCAAATTGGTGTAAGCCACAGCGAATGTGTTTTACACCTTCCAAGGGCTAGTGCTTATTGCTGTATCATAACCAGGGCTCACAGCAATTTTTTTTGTTTTTTAAAGCTGCTTCCACTTTCCACCTAGCCATACAAGTATACCCTTTAAATGAAAGCTCATATGGAGGAACCAGGAAGTGTTTTGTTTTTTCTCCAGTCGTTTATCCGATCCTCAACCCTCGTTATTTACCCCACCCCCAACATACACACATTGGTTTGTCTCTGTAGAAAAGCTCATGGAGATTGTTTATCCACCGAATGCTTTCTGTTGACTGTATCTAAGATGATAAGGAGTACCACGCATTCTGTTCTAAGATTAAAACTGCATGTATATTTCCGTGCTCGCTGCGGCAGCACATATACTAAAATGGGAATGATACAGAGAAGATTAGCACGGCCCCTGCGCAAGGATGACATGCAAAATTGCATATATATCTGAATGATTATATTTTACTTTTTGCGTGAATTTACTGGATTTCATAAAAGCTGATCTTGATTTCCACAACAGAGACAAGTGGGTTTCTGTTTTGTTTTTGTTATTCTGCAGGGCTGGTGTCTTCCCATGAGTGATCTTCTTCATCACTATGATATACTCTAGAAATTTTGGAAAGTTGCAAAGAGTGACTTGTTGACAATGACTACATTAAATGATGTATCTGAATCTGTGAATCAAAGGGATCAGCATCTGACCAGAAAGCACTGCAAGAGGAAGAGAGGTTTCAGTTCTTTTCCTAAATTTTATCTGTATATAGCAGATATTTCTGTTTCCCTATGACATGGTGTTTTCCTCACAAGCAGTTTTCATGGTTCCATATGCCTCTAGACTGACTGCAAAGCAGAGACTCCACGATCTCCAGCAGTTGACTCTGCCTATCCAAGAATGGCCTCCACAGCTCTCCTCTGTGGGACATATACTCTCAGAGGTGGAACAGTATGGTGGGTAGGGGGATATGCTTTATGTAGACAACTCAGAGTTTGAACCCCGGTGCTTTATTTGTTTATTTAGCAACATGAACTTTGTCAAATCATATCACCCTACTGAAGCCCAGTCCCCCTAAAGGGTAGAAAATGCAATGGATAGATTGACTTTTCTTTTCTTTTTTCTTTTCTTTTCTTCTTTTATTTTCTTTTCTTTTTTCCTTTCCTTTCCTTTCCTTTCCTTTCCTTTCCTTTCCTTTCCTTTCCTTTCCTTTCCTTTCCTTTCCTTTCCTTTTCCCTTCCTTCCTTCCCTCCTTCCTTCCTTCCTTCCTTCCTTTCTTCCTTCCTTCTCTTTCTCTTTCTTACTTTTTTTTCCTGACAGGCTCTCACTCTGTTTCCCAGGCCGAAGCACAGTGGCATCATCATAGCTCACTGCAACCTCAAACTCCTGACCTCAAGCAATCCTCTCACCTAGGTTTCCTGAAGTGCTAGGATGGAGTTTTATTTTTATCTGCGACACCATGGGAGGAAATATCTTTTAGGGTCATAGGGTCAAAAATTTAGAGTTATTCTTTGAACTCACCATAGGGGCTAATTGGGATTTTCAGTGTGTAAACGTAGGCTACTTGGAATTTCAGCAGTATTCCCGTTCCTTGTCATCTATTCAGGTGGTAAGCTCTTCTTTCCCTATCATCTACTATGCAAACGCTTTGGCCACAAGGATAATTTGAATATCAGATTCATGGCACAGATAACTAAGATCTTGTTACATTAGTCAATAAAAGGGGCCACATATAAACCTTTTGGAAGTTTGTGTCCATTCTTTAATGTTGTACTTTGCTCAGTTATGAAAAGGCAAGGGAACATAAAATCCGAGTTTTAGGGATAACTTATAGGCTCAGTATTCTTTTTTTTTTTTTGGCCTCCTCTAAGCCTGTGTGAATGTCAAGGAGGGTAAAAAATTCAGTGTTCTCAATTCAGTGCCCAGCATCTGTTTCCAGAGTAAAAATTGAGCATCCTATTACACCTTTATTTCCCTTTCGTACGCTAAGGCCCAACTCGGCAAAGAGGTCACTGTTGATTCTCTTTACTAAAATTACATGTGCCATAGTCCGTCTGCTTTGTATAGTTTAGGAGTAACCGCCCAATCTTACCCAGGCCCCTCGCATCCTCATGACGATAGGCCTTCTTGGTTTACTGAAATAGGGAATACCGGCTCATCAGAAATGTTTGATCGGTTTCTTCAGAAATGAATGTTGTCCTGCTTCCTTTAGTAAGGTTTTTTTTGATCAGACCCAATCTGATATAGGTGGGAGAGAAGGTAACCAGAGACTCTTGAAAAACAGCACTGAATCAAAGTGAGCTCACAGATTGAGATAGAAATCAGGAGGAAGAAAAATTGAGAGATAACATGGATTTTCTGTCTAGCAGGTACTGTCGCACTTAAGATCTCCTTCAAATTTTACCAGAAGCATTTGGTAGGATGAAGATAATTGGGACAAACACTGTTCTCATTGGACAGATAAGGAGGCAGGCTCAGAGTGACAAGTGACCTGGGCCCAAGTATATCGCTCATAAGCATCCTAGTGTGTTCCTTGTTTACTCTGTTGTGTGAAGCTCAAAAAGTTTGGGCAGCGTGTGTGTGTGTGTTGGGGGGGGCACACGCTCATGCGTGCATGCGCATGCGCAATCATAGGGGTTTTTAGTAAAACCGATATAAGGTAGGTTTCCCATACCTTCAATGATTTCATGTCTTACAGGAACATCATGTTCCGGGATCAGGTTTTCATACTGCCTTCTGTGCTGCATGCTCAACATGCCTGTGACTTTACAGCTGAGACTTGCTCAGGAGGAGCCTATTCTCAACTTCTGGAAGGTTCTATGAATCTTTAAAAGACAAGGACATAGAAAGACGGCCCCATAACAATGACCGTAACCACGATTAAAGGCTTAATGTTTGCCACACATACTTCTGTGTGCTTTGCCTTCATTGGCTTTTTCACTCTGCACACTATCCCTGTGGGGCAGGCACCGTTATTTTTCCATTTCCAGATGAAGAGGCTGAGGCACAAGAGGATTTATGACTTGCCAAGTTACCAAAAAGGGAGTGTCATCCAGGTAGGCAGTCCAGGCCCCCTGGCTACCTACAGCCACTCTGCAATGCTGATTCTCACCCTGAGCAGTTCATGACCGGTGGCTCCCTGAGAACCTTGACTTGGCCCCCTTCCTTAGTTGACTTAGGAAATAGATTCATGTGTTCACGTGTGTGTATTTCTTTGCCCTTCTCTCTCTCTCTCTCTCTCTCTCTCTCTCTTTTTGAAAAGTGAATAGGACAATAAAAACCTTAAAAGTAGAAAAAACCTTACAGAATAAATAAGGGCACAAAGAAAGAGAACATATGTGTATAGCCATGCAATGTGTTTGTGTTTTAAGTTGTGGTGTTACAAAAGAATCCAAAAGTCAAAAAACATGGAAAACTTTATGGAGTGAAAACACTTACAGTAAGCTAAGGCTAATAATGTATTATTGAAGAAAGAAATTTCTTTCTTTCTTTCTTTCTTTCTTTCTTTCTTTCTTTCTTTCTTTCTTTCTTTCTTTCTTTCTTTCTTTCTTTCTTCTTTCTTATTTTTTGGAGACAGAGTCTGGCTCTGTCACCTGGGCTAGAGTGCCATGGCATCAGCCTAGCTCACAGCAACTTCCAACTTCTGGGCTCAAGCGATCCTCCTGCCTCAGCCTCCCCAGTAGCTGGGACTACAGGCATGCACTACCATGCCCGGCTAATTTTTTCTATATATTTTTAGTTGTCCAGCTAATTTCTTTCTGTTTTTAGTAGAGATGGGGTCTCGCTCTTGCTCAGGCTGCTCTCGAACTCCTGACCTCAAGCGATCCTCCTGCATCAGCCTCCCAGAGTGCTGGGATTACAGGCATGAGCCATCATGCCTGGCCTGAAGAAAGAAATTTCTAAAGCTAAATTTACTGTGGCCTAAGTGTCCAGGGTCTATAAAACCTACAGTAATGTACGGTAATGTCCTAGGCCTTCACATTCACTCACCACTGACTACTAACTCACAGACTCATCCAGAGCAACCTCCCACCCTGCAAGCTCCATTCATGGTAGTAAGTGCCCTTGACAGGTGTCCCGCTACACAAAAACCTATTATACTGCATTTCTTCAATTATTATAAGTAGTTGTACATTTTTTAGGACTGTAGGTGTACAATATATCTCCAGGCATAGTTAGAGGGTGGGAGAGGAGGGAAGTGGCCAATCTTCATTTATTATCGGGCAGCATGGGGGCAGGGGAGGCAATTTTCTCCCCTTCCTCCTCCCCCTCCTCCTCCTCCTCCTCTTTCCCCTTCTCCCTTGTTTTGCTTCTTCCTTCTTTTTTCTTTATTCCTCTCCCTGTTCCCCCTTCTGTTGTCGCGATGGGTTCACATTAGATGTAGACATTTTCAATGTCAGGCTTTAATCATACTGAAGGAGTGGGAAAAAACCAAGCTGCCTACCATGACACAAGGGAATGGAAGTTTGTCTGCCATTTACTGCTGTGCCAGTTTGATATTTAGTGTTTTCAGGAAATTCTGTCTTTCTGCTATTCCACTAGAATATACCCCCTCGATCGCTACTGTGTGCCCATAGCCCAGCTTTTTTGTGAGCCACCCTCCATGATCGTGACAATGCAGTGTGGGGACTCCCTCTGTGTGGTGCATTACGCTCACTCATTTGGGCTTTTATATCAGGATAGCAAAATGCTCACATTTAAGTAAGCTGGCTGGGCATGGTGGCTCATGCCTGTGATCCCAGCAACTTGGGAGGCAGAGATGGGAGCATTGGTTGAGCCCAGGAGTTGGAGACCAGCCTGGGTAACATGGTGAGACCCCATCTCTACCAAAAAAAAATTATGCCGGATGTGGCAGCATTTGCCTATCTATAGTCCCAGCTACTCGGAAGGCTGAGGCAGAGAGGATCACTTGAGCCCTGGAGTTGGAGATTGCTGTGAGCTACAATCAGGCCATGGCAGCCTGGGAGATGACAGAGTGAAAGAAATCCTGTCTCAAAAACAAATCAGTAAATAAGTAAATAAATAAATAAATAGATAAGTAAACAAAACAAAACAAAATAGGAAAGAAAGTAAAAATGAAACAAAATCAATAACACAACTTCTAAGTCTCAGTGTTACCGAAAGCTTGGCCACTTGTCCATGAGGCCGAATGAGGAGGACAAGCAGTTTGAGGAGGAAGGAATGAGAGAGTCTACTTTGCCAGCAAAGGAGGCAATACAGTAGACCTTCTGGTCTGAAAATCCCAAAGTTGCTGAACATTAGGCCTAGGCAGACATACAGAGCTTTTAAAGGGAGGGCTGTCAGCTGTAGCAATTATTGTGGTTAATTATTTCAATCATCCCAGCTCTGCCAAAAGCAAAGCCTGTGAACTCTACTGGCCGCCCACCTGTGGGCCTGGGGACGACTTGGGAGTTTTAAGAAAAGATTTAGGCCGGGTGCAGTGGTGGCTCATGCCTGTAATCCTAGCACTCTGGGAGGCCGAGGCGGGAGGATCGCTTGAGCCCAGGAGTTTGAGGTTGCTGTGAGCTAGGCTGACACCATGGCACTCTAGCCCGGGCAACAGAGTGAGACTCTGTCTCAAAAAAAAAAAAAAAAAAAAAAAAAGAAAAGAAAAGATTTAACTTGCCAGACTACAAGTTCCCAAAAGCGTGGGGGAAAGTTTTAAAAGGACAGAAAATCTTTCTGTCCTTTTCCGCCCCCCGCCACCCAGACCATTCCCTCTATGACATCGGGAAACCCGTGATGTTAAATAGTTTGTGCCTAGAAGAAACTTTGCAGTTGGCTACGTTAAGTATGAAGGGGGTTTTATGTGTTTCGAGGACATTACAAAAAATTCAGCAGACTTGTCCATGATCATTAGGGAAATGAATGATTTTCCTCCTGTAAATTTTCAGATACCACAAGCTGCAATGAGGACTGTCACGGACACCTATCTGCTGACAGAGGTTATTTTCATTCTCCGAGAGGCTCCATAGGAATGTGGTGCTCACCATATTCATTTAGAAATGTATATTTTCAAATAAATAAAATTTCCCTGACCTGGGTTACTGTAGTCAAGTCACTGAAATCTGGTTGCTAAGTTTGCTCAGTCTTAGCAAATGATCAAGGAAGCCCGATTTTTTCAGATCAAAGAGCACGGTGCCAAAAGATAGGAGCCTGATGACAAAAAGAAATAGGTACAGGCACCCACGTGCACACACAAAGAGATGCGATCCACCACGTCGTGTTCACAGTGTTTCCGAGTCAGGGAAACTGGAAGAGGATTTGGAAGTGTCATGATCAACTTGGTGTTTCTTCCAGGACAGGAAAATTCTCATGAAGAGAAAATACATTGTTCTCGGCATATGATAAAGCCACATCTTGTTATACAATTCATTCTGTGATTTAAATTTTTATGCGATATTCAATAAACCTAAAAAACAAGATAAAACAGAAGAGAAAGAAAGAAAGAAAGAAAAAGAAAGAAGAAAGAAAGAAAGAAAGAAGAAAGAAAGAGAGAGAGAAAGAAAGAAAGAAAGAAAGAAAGAAAGAAAGAAAGAAAGAAAGAAAGAAAGAAAGAGAGAGGAAGAAGGAAGAAACATCAGGGGAGTATGGTGGCTCACACCTGTAGTCCCAGCTACTCAGGAGGCTGAGGCAGGAAGATCGATTGAGCCCAGGCGTTTGAGGTTGTAGTGTCCGAGCATGCACTATACACTGGGCAATAGAGGGAGACAGACCCTGTCACTCACTCGAAAAAATATCCAACTGTTAGGTACCCATAATAATTAAAAATTAAGGAAAAGGGACTTGCCACAAAAAGCAGGGAGAAGAGAGGGAGGAAGGGAGGGAGAGAGAGAAAAAAAATCTATATCTATCTATCTGGGTGGGGGAGGAGTGGGGAGATTACCATGAGGACATGGGTATGATTCTGAGTACTTTATTTACCTTGTAGGCTACTCGACTCTGTGGAGATCAGCAAAGAAAGATCACCCAAATGAGAATAAAGTGTTACATACTGTGAGCTTGCTTGCCATGTGTGTGCACCTGTGTGTAAATAAATAGATGGATAGACATTCATTCATCCATCCATTCATTCTCGAGAGAGTCAGTGTCACCGCTGCTGCTGCCATCACCGCCAGCAGCGCTTTCTTTGCCTTTGGCAGAGACTCTAAGGCAGGCGAAGGAGTGGGAAAGCTGTGCGGTGGAAAGAGGGAAAAGGCAGGCCCTGACGGGAGGCGGTTGGCACTCTTGAGGAAGCTGAACGCAGGCTGGCTGGAAGAAGGGCATCCTACGTGAGGGGCCATGGGGTGCACATCTGGCTCTCCACACCCCTCCCATTGGTCCTAAGTTGGGAACGGGGACAAACATGAGGGAAGCCATCGGGGCTTGGCCGTTCAGGGCCGATAGATAGCTGCACAAGTGTGGTAGGTCGGGCTTGGTGGGTTGGCCCCATGGCTACAAAGGTGGTGGGTGTGGTGTCACCAGGGTCAAGGGCAGACTTTGAAAATTCCATCGCCCAGCCCAGAAAGGCTCCTTTGTCATCTACAGGCAAGCCAACACCTTTCCTGGATAGAGAAACGGCATTCGGCATTCGGTGTTTTTACGGAGGTGGTGACAACAACCTGGACAACTGCTCCTGCTGCTCCTGCCCCCACCACCGCCGCCTACACAGGTTGGGAAATGAGTTAAAATCTTAACCCCCCTCCTCCCCAGCAGGCTGAATGGATCGATCCCCCCACTCTTGGCGAAGGGGACCCAAGAAAGACGGTAAAAGGCTGATTTGCTGGCCATGAGAAGGCAGGTCAGACATGCCCGGTCATGCTCCCTCCCTTCTCGGAGATATCCCTCCTAACTCATTCGCGGCCTGAGGCTGTCTCTGAGACCGAGCTTCCATCACAGCTGCAGGTCATCCGTTTACCTAACAGGTCCCGTGAGCCAGTGGCTTGTCTAAGATCAACAGAACTTCCTTATCTTAAAACATTGCAACGGTTTAGACAAAGCTTCATTGTTTGCAACCCATTACTGATCCAAGTATCAGTTTGAACCATGTCATCCCCCACTTCGAGATGTCTCGCCTTTTGGGGCCACACCAACGTCCACCTTCCCTGTATCATCGATGACTTTACACATAATTCCCATCTCCCTGAAACATAGAAAACCAGGTGAGACCCAACCACGGCGAGAGAACTTGCTCAAGGCTTCCTGATGTGGCTCTGTGGGCCACAGTCAGGGACATTCATTTTACAGAGTTTGGCTTCTTTTCCATCGACAGACCTATACATATGCACGTGAGTTTATGTATAACTAATGCATACTAAAACAGTAGAATAAGAACAATTTGAAAAGTCATTTAGTACTTTCCATGGACCATTTGGCAGGCAGGCTCCACACTTTATGTTTTGATTTTTATTTTTCATGTTTTCCATTTTACATGAGTGGTGTGTATTTAAACACCCAGACACTGGCCTTCCTTGCCACAAAGGGGAAAATGTCTAGGATTCATCCCCCCTCCCCCTTGGCCTTTGAGAGTCATTCAGCCCTATCCTATGGAAGGACAGATTATTCCTCTGTGGAACGGCTCCACAGAAAGAGAAGTTATGAAATCATCTTTGGTTTTTACAATGATAAATTAAAAAAGTTAAAATTCCCCAATCAAACAAGGTATAGAAAAATTATGGTGGCGGTGGCGGTGGTGGGCATCGTCGTCGTCCTACTACTACTATGACTACTACTACTACTACTACTAGTACTAACAGGGAGAGCGGAATAAAGTTGCGGGACATAAAGATCACAGTTGGCTGAGGGAGTCACTGGTGGAGCAGGGGAGTGTTTCTTCAGGACCAGTATTTCCTTTGCCCCCATCCCATAAATAATAAGATGTCAATGAGGACATACATACCATCGTCCCTGGTTGTCGAGTGGTTGTGGAGTGGGGTGCGCCGCACCGGGGAGTAAAGTCAAGTCCTTGTTTTGTAATAAAGAGACATACACCCCTAGGCTACACGCTGGGTACTCCACCCATCAGCTCTATGGAGTAACGCAGGCGGGCAGTGCTCATTCTGTCTTACTTACTAATTAAAAAAAAAGATAGAAAATAGAAAAAAAGGGCTGGTCCAATGGTAATGGGTTATCAGAACTTATTAACATGAGTGTCACTAAAGTTCAACCTCCCCCTCCCCGACTGCTAAATTTGACTGGCTTACCAAAAAAAAAGAAAAAAGAAAAAGAAAAGAAAATAGAAAAGAGAAAGAAAAAAGAAAACAATTAAAAAGCCATATCAGATCCATTTGTAGCTCAGAAGCGTGATGATTGGGTGTTCACGCACACGTGTGAGATGCTACTTCTCCCTGACACTGCATTTCGTCCACACGTCACCCATCTGACGTGAAAAAAGAAACAAAAAGAGAGAAAGATATAAAGAAGGGCAAATGAAAAAAGGGAAAAGAAGGGGAAAAAAGGAAGGAAGGAAGGAAGGGGGATGGGAGAGAGAGAAAGAAAGAAAAAGAAAGAGAGAGAGAAAGAGCAAGAAAGAAAAAGGAAGGAAGGAAGAAAGAGAAAGAGAGAGAGAAAGGGAGAGAGAGAAAGAAAGAGAGGGCAACAAAGAAAGAAAAAGGAAGGGAGAGAGAGACAGAAAAAGGAAGGAAGGAAGAGAGAGAGAAAGAAAGAAAAAGAAAGAGAGAGAAAGAGAAAGAGAAAAGGAGAGAGAGAAAGAGAAAGAGAGTGAGAAAGAAAGAAAAAGGGAGAGAGAGAGAAAGAAAGAAGAAAGAAAAAGAAAGAAGAAAGAAAGAAAGAAAGAAAAGAAAGAAGAAAGAAAGAAAGAAAGAAAAAGAAAGAAAGAAAGAAATTTTAAAAAAGAAAAAAAGGCCAGGTGCCGTGGCTCACGCCTGTAATCCTAGCACTCCAGGAGGCCAAGGCAGGTGGACCGTTTGAGCTCAGGAGTTTGAAACCAGCCTGAGCAAGAGGGAGACCCCATCTCTACTAAAAATAGAAAGAAATTAATCGGACAACTAAAAATATGTAGAAAAAATTAGCTGGGCATGGTGGTGCATGCCTGTAGTCCCAGCTACTCGGGAAGCTGAGGCAGGAGGATCGCTTGAGCCCGGGAGTTTGAGGTTGCTGTGAGCTAGGCTGACGCCATGGGACTCTTGTCAGGGCAACAGCGTGAGACTCTGTCTCAAAGAAAAAAAAAAAAAAAAAAAAAAGTCACACCGAGAAGGAAGAATATTGACTTGAGAGCAACACCTAACAGCCACACAATAGGCATTACATTCGGCCCAATTCGCGGAGACATCGGAGACATCGGTTCGACCCGGCGCCGTGGCGTCCGCAGCCGATTTCCCATTCTCAGTGCGGTGAAAGGAAGCGGGGGTGGGGTGGGGTGGGGTGGGTGTGTGTGTGTGTGTGTGTGTGTGTGTATGGCAGAGAAAAGAAAATAGTTGCAAAGTCATACCAGATCCCTTTATAGTCCATAAGCACGGTGACTGCGTGTTCACACGCACGCGTGAGACCGCCTCCTGGTCTTTCCGCACATCACCCGTGTGACGTGAAGCGGTGAAGAAAGGAAAAAGGGGAGGGGGAGAAGGAAAAGAGAAAATTAAGATGAAAGGGAAAAAAAGAAAGTGACACCGCTGGTCACGTAGTAAGGGAGTAAGAGCAAACGAACAAGCTGCAGACAACACAAACTCCGAGAGGAACACGCCGGTAAGCCCCCGCGCCCACCGAACACCGATCCGAGGGCGACTCCTAGTGGCGATGTCAGCACAGAACTCAAATTCATCCCACAACGAAGGCTGCCACAGAACGGACATCTGGTCAACCGCCAAGCTTAGAGGCCTGTGCACCATAGACATCTGGTCGACCAGCGAGCTCGGCGGCACACCAGCCTGGATGATCGTTGGGAGGGAGGGGGGAAATGAAAGTCACGCCAGCTCCCATTGGAGTTCACGAGCCTCTGATGATTGCGTGTGCGTGCGCACGTGCGAGCCGCAACCCTACTTAGCGTGTCAACATTACCCGTGTGTTCGGGGGAAAAAAAAGGAGAGCGAGAGAGAGAAAGGAAAGAAAAGCCCCACCATTGGCCACGTAGTGAGGGAGGGAGGGAGGAGAGGGAGTGGAGAAGATGCGGACCCCTCTCCCGGGGAGGCAGAGCGGTGTTCTCCCCAAGATGCCTGGACTCGACGAGACGGCAGGGGCCAAATCCATCTCTGCAGAAACAAAAAGTGCGGCGGGGACATCTGGTCGACCCCGTGGACCATGGCGTCCGCGCGGGCGGCCCGGAAGTGCGGCGGAAGCCCAAAGCCCGCTCTACCCCGACGGGGCCCAGGGCCCCTCATGGTAATCTCCCCCACCCCCAGATAGATAGATATAGATTTTTTTTCTCTCTCTCTCTCCCTCCCTTCCTCCCTCTCTTCTCCCAGCTTTTTATGGCAAGTCTCTTTTCCTTAATTTTTAATTATTACAGGTACCTAATAGTTGGATATTTTTTTGAGTGAGTGACAGGGTCTGTCTCCCTCTATTGCCCAGTGTACAGTGCATCCTTGGTCACTGCAACCTCAAACGCCTGGGCTCAATAGATCCTTCTGCCTCAGCCTCCTGAGTAGCTGGGACTACAGGCTTGAGCCCCTATACTCCCCTGATGTTTCTTCCTTCTTTCTTTTTTCTTCCACCTATAAGGTACCCTCTTCCAACTAAATGATCTCTTGATTCTCATGTGTGTTTGACTAGAAACTCTACACACTGCTTTGTTTCTCAAAGTTGTGCAAACCTATAGAGTGCCCAATGTCTACCAGCATTCTGTGAGAGAATATATGTGTTTAGACATGTAACTCCATTCCATCTAAATGTTACCCTCTTTCAACAAAATGACCTCAATGTTGTTATGTTTGATTGACTAGAAACTCTACACCCTGGTTTGTTTCTCAAAGCTGTGCAAACCTATAAAGTGCCCAATGTCTAGCAGCTTTCCAAGAAAGAATGTATGCGTTTATACATGTAACTCCATTCCACCTAAAAATTACTCTCTACCAACGAAATGACTTCTAGATTCCTATGTGTGTTTGACTAAAAACTCTACACACTGCTTTGTTTCTCAAAGTCTTGCAAACCTGTAGAGTGCCCACTGTCTAGCAGCTTTCTGTGAGACAATGTATGCGTTTATACATGTAACACCATTCCACCTAAATGTTTCCCTCTTCCAAGGAAATGACTTTCAGGTTGTTATGTTGGATTGACTAGAAACTATACACATTGCTTTTTTTCTCAAAGCTGTGCAAAATTATAATGTGCCCAATGTCTAGCACCTTTCTATGTAAGAATGCATGCGTTTATACATGTAACTCCATTCCACCTAAAAGTTACCCTCTTCCTATGAAATGGCTTCTAGACTCTTATGTGTGTTTTACTAGAAACTCTACACACTACTTTGTTTCTCAAAGGCTTGCAAACCTGTAGAGTGCCCTATGTCTAGCAGTTTTCGGTGAGAGAATGCATGCATTTATACATGTAACTCCATTCCACCTAAAAGTTACCCTCTCCAATGAAATAATTTCTAGATCCTTATGGGTGTTTGACTAGAAACTCTACACACTGATTTGTTTCTCAAAGTTTTGCAAACCTGTAGAGTGCCCACTGTCTAGCAGCTTTCTGTGAGACGATGTATGCGCTTATACATGTGCCTCCATTCCACCTAAAAGTTCCCCACTTAAAACAAAATGACCTCTGGATTCTTATATGTGTTTGACTAGAAACTCTACACACTGCTTTGTGTTTCAAAGCTCTGCAAACCTATAGAGTGCCCAATGTCCAGCAGCATTCTGTGACAGAATGCATGCGTATATACATGTAGCTCCATTCCACCTAAATGTTACTCTCTTCCAACGAAATGGCCTCTAGGTTCTTATGTTTGATTGAGTAGAAACTCTATGCATTGCTTTGTTTCACAAACCCTTGAAAACATATAAAGAGCTCAATGTCTAGTAGCTTTCTGGGAGAGAATGGATGCGTTTATACATGTAATTCGATTCCACCTAAAAGTTACCCTCTTCCAATGAAATGCCATCTAGGTTCTAATGTTTGATTGAGTAGAAACTCTATACACTGCTTTGTTTCTCAAAGGAGTGCAAACATATGGACTGCCCAATGTCTGGCAGCTTTCTGTGAGAGAATGTATGTGTTTATACATGTAACTCCATTCCACCTAAAATTTACCATCTTCCAGCGAAATGACTTCTAGGTTCTTATGTGTGTTTGAGTACAATCTTTACACACTGCTTTGTTTCTCAAAGTTATACAAACATACAGAGTGCCCAATGTGTAGCCACTTTCTGTGAGAGAATGCATGCGTTTATACATGTAATTCCATTCCACCTAAAAGTTACCCTCTTCCAATGAAATGACCTCTAGATTCTTATGTGTCTTTGACTAGAAACTCTACACACTCCTTTGTTTCTCAAAGTTGTGCAACCCTATAGAGTGTGCAATGTCTAGCAGCTTTCTGTGAGAGAATGTATGCGTTTATACATGTAACTCCATTCCACCTAAAACTTACCTTCTCCCAATGAAATGACTTGCAGATTCCTATGTGTGCTTTACTAGAAACTCTACACACTGCTTTCCTTCTCAAAGTTGTGCAAACCTATAGAGTGCCCAATGTCTAGCAGGTTTCTTTAAGCGAATCCATGCGTTTATACATGTAACTCCATTCCACCTAAATGTTACCCTCTTCTAATGAAATGACCTCTAGTTTCTTATGTTTGATTGAGTAGAAACTCTATACACTGCTTTGTTTCTCAAAGGCATGCAAACATATGGAGTGCAAAATGTCTAGCAGCTTTCTGTGAGAGAAAGTATGGGTTTATACACGTAACTCCATTCTACCTAAAAGTTACCGTCTTCTAATGAAATGACTTCTTGATTCTTATGTGTGTTTGACTACAATCTCTACTCACTGCTTTGTTTCTCAAAGTTGTACAAACATACAGAGTGCCCAATGTGTAGCAGCTTTCTGTGAGAGAATGCATGCATTTATACACGTAACTCCATTCCACCTAAATGTTACCCTCTTCCAAGGAAATGACCTCTGGGTTTTTATGTTTGATTGACTAGAATGTCAATATACTGCTTTTTTCTCAAAGGATTGCAAACCTATAGAGTGCCCAATGTCTGGCAGCTTTCTCTGAGAGAATGCATGCGTTTATGTATGTAACTGCATTTCACCTAAATATTACCCTCTTCCAATGAAATGACCTCCAGATTATTACGTTTGGTTGACTAGAAACTCTACACACTGCTTTGATTCTCAAGCTTGTACAAACATAGATAGTGCCCATTGTGTAGTGGCTTTCTGTGAGAGAACGTATGCGTTTATACATGTAATTCCATTCCACATAAAAGTTACCCTCTTCCAATGAAATGACCTCTAGATTCTTATGTGTGTTTGACTAGAAACTGTACACACTGCTTTGTTTCTCAAAGTTGTGCAAACCTATGTACTGCCTAATGTCTAGAAGCTTTCTGTGAGAGAACGTATGCGTTTGTACATGTAACTCCATTCCACCTAAAAGTTACCGTCTTCCAACACAATGACTTCCAGATTCTTATAAGTGTTTGACTAGAAACTGTACACACTGCTTTGTGTCTCAAAGGTCTGCCAAACTATAGAGTGTCCAATGTCTAGCAGCTTTCTGTGAGACAATGTACGCATTTATACATGTAACTCCATTCCACCTAAAAGTTACCCTCTTGCAACAAAATGATTCTAGATTCCTACGTGTGTTTGACTAGAAACTCTACACATTGCTTTGTTTCTCAAAGTTGTGCAAACCTATAGAGTTCCAAATGTCCAGCAGCATTCTGTGACAGAATGCATGCGTTTATACATGTGACTCCATTCCACCTAAATGTTACCCTCTTCCAACGAAATGACCTCTAGGTTCTTATGTTTGATTGAGTAGAAACTCTATGCATTGCTTTGTTTCACAAACCCTTGAAACCATATGGAGTGCCCAATGTCTAGTAGCTTTCTGTGAGAGAATGGATGCATTTATACATGTAACTCCATTCCACCTAAAAGTTACCATCTTCCAACGAAATGACTTCCAGATTCTTATGGGCGTTTTCCTGGAAATTCTGCACACTTATTTGTTTCTCAAAGTTGTGCAACCTATAGAGTGCCCCACATCTCGCTGCAGTCTGATAGAGAATGTATGTGTTTATGCATGTAACTCCATTCCAAGTAAAAGTTACCCTCTTCAAACCAAATGACTTCTAGATTCTTATGTGTGTTTGAGTACAATCTCTACACACTGCTTTGTTTCTCAATGTTGTACAAACATATAGAGTGCCAAATGTGTAGCAACTTTCTGTGAGAGAATGTGTGCGTTTATACATGTGATTCAATTTCACCTAAAAGTTACCCTCTTCCAACGAAATCACCTCTACGTTCTTATGCGTGTTTGACTAGAAACTTTACACATTGCTCTTTTTCTCCAAGTCTTGCAAGCTGTAGAGTGCCCAATGTCTAGCAGCTTTCTGTGCGGGAATGTATGTTTTATACATGTAACTCCATTCCACCTAAATGTTCCAATCTTCCAACCTATGACCTCTAGTTTCTTATGTTTGATTAACTAGAAACTCTACACACTGCTTCGTTTCTCAAAGTTGTGCAAACCTATAGAGTGCCCAATGTCTAGCAGCTTTCTGTGAGAGAACGTATGCATTTGTATGTGGAACTCCATTCCACCTAAAAGTTACCCTCTTCCAACACATGAGTTCCCGATTCTTATGAGTGTTTCACTAGAAACTGTACACCCTGCTTTGTGTCTCAAAGCTGTGCAAACCTATAGCGTGCCCAATATCTACCAGCTTTCTGTGAGAGAATCCGTGCGTTTATACATGTAACTCCATTCCACGTAAATGTTACCCTCTCCAAAGAAATACCATCTGGATCCTTATGAGTGTTTGACTGGAAACTCTACACACTGATTTGTTTCCCAAAGCTGTGCAACCTATAGAGTGCCCCAAGACTATCAGCTTTCTGTGAGAATATGTATCCATTTATACATGTATCTCCATTCCACCTAAAAGTTACCCTCTTCCAATGAAAAGACCTCTAGATTCTCATGTGTGTTTGACTAGAATCTCTACACATGGCTTTGTTTGTCAAAGTTGTGCAAACCTATAGAGGGCACAATGTCTAGCTGCTTGCTGTGAAAGAATGGATGCGTTTATACATGTATTTCCATTCCACCAAGAATTACCCTCTTCGAACAAAATGGCTTCTAGATTCCTATGTGTGTTTCACCAGAAACTCTACACACTTCTTTGTTTCTCCAAGTTGTGCAACCCTATAGAGTGTCCAATATCCAGCAGCTTTCTAGGAGAGAATGTATGTGTTTATACATGTAACTGTATTCCACCTAAAAGTTACCCTCTCCAATGAAATAACTTCTAAATCCTTTTGGGTGTTTGACAAGAAACTCTACACACTGATTTGTTTCTCAAAGTTGTGCAACCTGTAGAGTTCCCTATGCCTAGCAGCTTTCTGTGAGAGAATGTATGCATTTACACATGTAACTCCATTCCACCTAAAAGTTACCCTCTTGCAACAAAATCACTTCTAGATTCCTACGTGTGTTTTACTAGAAACTCTACACTCTGCTTTTATTCTCAAAGTTGTGCAAAACTATAGAGTGCCCAATGTCTTGCAGCTTTCTGTGACAGAATGCACACGTTTATACATGTAACTTGATTCCACCTAAATGTTACCCACTTCCAACGAAATGACCTCTAGGTTCTCATGTGTGACTGACTAGAAAGTCTATACACTGCTTTGTTTCTCAAAGACTTGCAAACTTATAGAGTGCCCAATGTCTAGCAGCTTTCTGTGAGAGAATGGATGCATTTACACATGCAACTCCTTTCCACCTAAAAGTTACCATCTTCCAACGAAATGACTTCTAGATTCTTATGAGTGTTTGACGACAATCTCTATGCATTGCTTTGTTTCTCAAAGTTGTACAAACATATAGAGTGCCCAATGTGTAGCAGCATTCTGTGAGAGAATGTATGCGTTTATGCATGTAACTCCATTCCACCTAAAAGTTACCCTCTTCCAATGAAATGACCTCTAGATTCTTATGTGTCTTTGACTAGAAACTCTACACACTCCTTTGTTTCTCAAAGTTGTGCAACCCTATAGAGTGTGCAATGTCTAGCAGCTTTCTGTGAGAGAATGTATGCGTTTATACATGTAACTCCATTCCACCTAAAACTTACCTTCTTCCAACGATATGACTTCAGATTCTTATGTGTGCTTGACCAGAAAGTCTACACAGTACTCTTTTTCTGAAATTCTTGGAAGCTGTAGAGTGCCCAATGTCCAGAAACTTTCTGTGAGAGAATGTATGCTTTATACATCTAACTCCATTCCACCTAAATATTATGCTCTTCCAGCGAAATGACCTCTAGGTTCTTATGTTTGATTGACTAGAAACTCTACACACTGCTTTGTTTCTTGAAGGCTTGCAAAACTATACAGTGACAAATGTCTAGCAGCTTTCTGTGAGAGAACGTATGTGTTTGGACATGTAACTCCATTCCACATAAAAGTTACCCTTTTCCAATGAAATGACTTGTAGAATCCTATGTGTGCTTTACTAGAAACTCAACACACTGCTTTGTTTCTCAAAGTAGTGCAAACCTATAGAGTGCCCAATGTGTAGTAGGTTTCTGTAAGAGAATGCATGCGTTTATACACGTAACTCCATTCCACCTAAATGTTACCCTCTTCTAATGAAATGATCTCTAGTTTCTTATGTTTGAGTAGAAACTCTATACACTGCTTTGTTTCTCAAAGGAGTGCAAACATATGGACTGCCCAATGTCTGGCAGCTTTCTGTGAGAGAATGTATGTGTTTATACATGTAACTCCATTCCACCTAAAATTTACCATCTTCCAGCGAAATGACTTCTAGGTTCTTATGTGTGTTTGAGTACAATCTTTACACACTGCTTTGTTTCTCAAAGTTATACAAACATACAGAGTGCCCAATGTGTAGCCACTTTCTGTGAGAGAATGCATGCGTTTATACATGTAATTCCATTCCACCTAAAAGTTACCCTCTTCCAATGAAATGACCTCTAGATTCTTATGTGAGTTTGACGAGAAACTCTACACACTGCTTTGTTTCTCAAAGTATTGAAAACATATAGAGGGCCAAATGTCTAGCAGCTTTCTGTGAGAGAACATATGCGTTTGTACATGTCACTGCATTCCACCTAAAAGTTACCCTCTTCAAAAGCAATGACTTCCAGATTCTTATGAGTGTTTGACTAGAGACTCTACACACTGCTTTGTGTGTCAAAGCTGTGAAAACCTGTACAGTGGTCACTGTATAGCATCTTTCTGTGAAAGAAGGCATGCGTTTATACGTGTAACTCCATTCCACCTAAATGTTACCATCTTCCAAGGAAATGACTTCCAGGTTGTCACATTTGATTGACTGGAAACTCTACACACTGCTATGTTTCTCAAAGCTGTGCAAATCTGTAAGGTGCCCAATGTCTAGCAGCTTTCTGTGAAAGAATGCATGCGTTTATACAGGTAACTACATTCCACCTAAAAGTTACCCTCTTCCTGGGAAATGGCTTCTAGATTCTTATGTGTATTTCACTAGGAACTCTACACACTGCTTTGTTTCTCAAAGGCTTTCAAACCTATAGAGTGCCCAATGTCTAGCAGCTTTCTCTGAGAGAATGTATGCATTTATACATGTAACTTCATTCCACCTAAATGTTCCCCTGTTCCAAAGAAATGACCTCTAGATTCCTATGTGGTTTTGACTAGAAACACTACACACTGCTTTGTTTCTCAAAGTTCTGCCAACCTATGGAGTCCTCGCTGTCTAGCAGCTTTCTGTGAGAGAACGTTTGCATTTATACATGTAACTCCATTCACCTAAAAGTTACCTCTTCCAATGCTGTGACTTCTAGATTCTTACATGTGTTTGACTCGAAACTCTAAACA
Organism: Indri indri; assembly: GCA_004363605.1. NCBI lineage: Eukaryota > Metazoa > Chordata > Mammalia > Primates > Indriidae > Indri > Indri indri. The sequence goes on along the minus strand of RJWJ010013713.1, from coordinate 17,335 downwards.
CTGCTTTGTTTTTCAAAATCCTGCAAACCTGTAGAGTGCCCACTGTCCAGTAGCTTTCTGTGCGAGAATATATACATTTACACATGTAATTCCATTCCACCTAAAGGTTACCCATTTCCAAAGAAATGACTTCTAGATCCTTATGTGTGCTTGAGTACAAACAGTACACAGTGCTTTGTTTCTCAAAGTCTTGCAAACCTACAGAGTGTCCACCGTCCAGCAGCTTTCTGTGAGAGAATGTATGTGTTTATACATGCAACTCCATTCCACCTAAAAGTTACTTTCTTCCAACGAAACGACTTCTAGATTCTCATGTGCATTTGACTAGAATCTCTACACACTGCTTTGTTTCTCAAAGTCTTGCAAACATATGGAGTGGTCACTGTCTAGCAGCTTTCTGTGAGAGAATGCATGCATTTATAAATGGAACCCCATTCCAAATAAAAGTTGCACCCTCCCAATGAAATCATTTCTATTCTTATGTGTGTTTGACTAGAAACCTCACACACTGCTTTGTTTCTCAAACTCTTGCAAACCTGTAGAGTGCCCACTGTCCAGCAGCTTTCTGCAAGATAATGTATGCATTTATATACGTAACCCCATTCCACCTAAAGGTTACCCTCTTCCAACGAAATGACTTCTGGATCCTTATGTGTGTTTGAGTAGAAACGCTACACACTGCTTTGTTTCTCAACGTCTTGCAAACCTATAGAGTGCCCACTGCCTAGCAGCTTTGTGTAAGAGAATGTATGCGTTTATACATGTAACTCCATTCCACCTAAAAGTTACCCTCTTCCAACGAAATGACTTCTAGATTCTTACGTGTGTTTGACTAGAATCTCTTCACACTGCTTTGTTTCTCAAAGTCTTGCAAACCGGTTGAGTGCACACTGTCTAGCAGCTTTCTGTGAGAGAATGTACGGGTTTACACATATAACTCCATTCCACCTAAAAGTTACTTTCTTCCAACGAAATGACTTCTAGATTCTTATGTGTGTTTGACTAGAAGCTCTACACTCTGCTTTTTTCCCCAAAGTCTTGCAAACGTTTGGAGTGTTCACTGTCTAGCAGCTTTCTGTGAGAGAATGTATGCATTTATACATGTAACCCCATTCCTCCTAAAAGTTACCCTCTTCAAATGAAATGGCTTCTGTTCTTATGTGTGTTTGACTAGAAAAATTACACACTGCTTTGTTTCTCAAACTCTTGGAAACCTGTGGCGTGCTCACTGTCTAGCCGCATTCTGTGAGAGAATGTATCCATTTATACATGTAACTCCACTCCACCTAAAAGTTACCCTCTTCCTACGAAATGACTTCTACATTCTTACCTGTGTTTGACTAGAATCTGTTCACACTGCTTTGTTTCTCGAAGTCTTCAAACCAGGGAGTGCTCACTGTCTAGCAGCTTTCTGTGAGAGAATGTGTGCGTTTATACATGTAACTCCATTCCACCCAAAATTTACCCTCTTCCAATGAAATGACTTCTAGATTCTTTCGGGTGTTTGCCTAGAAACTCTACACAATGCTTTGTTTCTCAAAGTCTTGCAAACCTATAGAGTGCCCACTGTCCAGCAGCTTTCTGTGAGGAAATGTATGCATTTATACATGTAACTCCATTTCACGTAAAAGTTACCCTCTACGAAGGAAATGATTTCCCGGTTCTTACGTGTGTTTGAGTAGAAACTTTACACACTGCTTAGTTTCTCAAAGTCTTGCAAATGTATAAAGTGCGCGCTGTCTAGCAGCTTTCTGTGAGAGAATGTATGCGTTTATACATGTAACTCCATTAAATCTAAAATCACCCTCTTCCAATGAATTGATTTCTAGATTCTTTGGTGTGTTTGACTAGAATCTCTTCACACTGCTTTGCTTCTCAAAGTCTTGTAAAGCTGTGGAGTGCCCACTGTCTAGCAGCTTTCTGTGAGAGAATGTATGCTTTTATGCATGTAACTGCATTCTACCTAAAAGTTACTTTCTTCCAACGAAATGACTTCCATTCTTATGTGTTTGACTAGAAACTCTATACACTGCCTTGGTTCTCAAAGTCTTGCAAACTTGTAGAGTGCCATTGTCCAGCAGCTTTCTGTGAGATAATGTATGCATCTATATATGTAACCCCATTCCACCTAAAGGTTTCCCTCTTCCAAGGAAATGTCTTCTAGATCCTTATGTGTGTTTGAGTGGAAACTCTACACACTGTTTTGTTTCTCAAAGTCTTGCAGACCTATAGAGTGCCCACTGTCTAGCAGCATTCTGTGAGAGAACGTATGCTTTTATACATGTAAATCCATCCCACCTAAAAGTTACCCCCTTCCAACGTAATGACTTCTATTCTTACATGTGATTGACTAGAACCTCTATACATTGCCTTGTTTCTCAAAGTCTTGCAAACCTGTAAAGTGCCCACTGTCTAGCAGCTTTCCGTGTGAGGATGTATGCATTTATACATGTAATTCCATTCCACCTAAAAGTTACCGTCTTCCAAAGAATTGACTTCTAGAACCTTATGTGTGTTTGAGTGGAAACGCTACACACTGCTTTGTTTCTCAAAGTCTTGCAAACCTATAGAGTGTCCTCTGTGTAACCGCTTTCTGTTATAGAATGTATGCGTTTATACATTAAACTTCATTCCAAAAAAAGTTGCACTCTTCCAACGAAATGACATCTAGATTCTTATGTGTGTTTGACTAAAATCTGTACACACTGCTTTGTTTCTCAAAGTCTTTCAAACCTATTGAGTGCCCACTGTCTAGCAGCTGTCTTGAGTGAATCTATGCATCTATATCAGTAATTCCGTTCGGCCTAAAAGTTTCATACTTATAATGAAAAGAATTCTGCTTTCTTAGGTGTGTTTTATTGCAAACTGTACCCACTGCTTCTTTCTCAAAGTTGCGTAATCCTGTATATTGACCCATGTCTAGTAGCTTTGTCTCAGAGAATAAATGCATTTTTATCTGTGACTCCATTTGGACTAAATGTTACATTCTTATAATGAAAAGACTTCTCCTTTCTTAGGTGTGTTTGACTGCAAACTATACCCACTGCTTTCTTTCTCAAAGTTATGCAATCCTGTAAATTGGCCAAAGTCTTCCAGCTTTCTCTGAGGGATGGTAGGCATTGTTATCTGTAACTCTATTTGCCCTAAAATTTACATACTTATAATGAAAACAGTTCTCCTTTCTTATGTGCGTTTGACTACAACCTATACTCACTGCTTTCTTTCTCAAACTTGTGCAATCCTGTAAACTGCCCCACGTCCAGCAGCTTTCTTCGAGGGAATATATGCCATTGTATCTGTAACTCCATTCAGCCTAAAAGTTACATACTTATAATGAAAAGACTTCTCCTTTCTTAGGTGCGTTTGACTACAAGCTACCCCAGTGCTTTCTTTCTCAATGTTGTGCAATCCTGTAAACTGGGCCATGTCTAGCAACTTTCTCTGCGAGAATGTATGTGTTTGTATTTGTAACTCCATTCGGACTAAAAGTTTCATATTTATAATCAAAAGACTTCTGCCTTGCTAGGTGTGCTTTACTACAAACTATACCCACTGCTTTCTTTCTCATAGGTGTGCAATCCTGTAAATTCCCCCATGTCTAGCAGTTCTCTCTGAGACAGTAATTGTGTTTGTATCTGTAACTCCATTCAGCTTAAAAGTTACACACCTATAATGAAAAGATTTTGCCTTTCTTAGGTGCGTTTGTCTATAAACTATACCCGCTGCTTTCTTTCTCAAAGTTTTGCAATCCTGTAAGTTGGGCCGTGTCCAGCAGCCTTCTCTGAGGGAATGTATGCGTTTGTATCTGTAACCCTATTCGGCCTAAAAGTTTTATCATTATAATGAAAAGACTTCTGCTTTCTTAAGTGTGTTTGACTACAAACTATACCCACTGAATTCTGTCTCAAAGTTGTATAATATTGTAAATTGCCCCATGTCTAGCAGCTTTCTCTGTGGAAATAATTGCGTTTGTATCTGTAACTCCATTCGGCCTAAGAGTTATGAAAAGGCCTCTTTTCTTAGGTGTGTTTGACTACAAGCTACCCCACTGCTTTCTTTCTCAAAGTTGTGTAATCCTGTAAATTGCCCCCTGTCTAGCAGCTTTCCCTGAGAAAATACAGGCGTTTGTATCTGTAACTCCATTCGGCCTAAGAGTTATATACTTTTAATGAAAAGGCCTCTCTTTTCTTAGGTGTGTTTGACTACAAGCTACCCCACTGCTTTCTTTCTCAAAGTTGTGTAATCCTGTAAATTGCCCCCTGTCTAGCAGCTTTCCCTGAGAAAATATAGGTGTTTGTGTCTGTAACTCCATTCGGGCTAAGTGTTACAAACTTCTAATGAAAAGACTTCTCCTTCTTTAGGTGTGTTTGACTACAAACTATCCGCACTAATTACTTTCTCAAAGTTGTGCAATCCTGTAAACTGGGCCACGTCTAGCAGCTTTCTCTGATAGAATGTATGCATTTGTGTCTGTAACTCCATTCGGACTAAACGTTTCATACTTTTAATAAAAAGACTTCTACTTTCTTAGGTGTGTTTGAGTACACTCTGTACCCACTGCTTGCTTTGCCAAAGTTGTGCTATGCTGTAAATTGGGCCATATCTGGCAGCTTTGTCTAAGAGAATGTAGGCTTTACTACCTGTAACTCCATTCAGCCTAAAAGTTTCATACGTATAGTGAAAAGACTTCTGCTTTCTTTGGTGTGTTTGACTATAAATTATACCCACTGCATTCTTTCTCAAAGTTGTGCTATCCTGTAAATTGAGCCATGTCTAGAAGCTTTCTCTGAGAGAATGTATGTGTTTGTATCTGTAACTCCATTCGGCCTAAAAGTTTCATAAGGAAGAGATCTCTGCTTTCTTAGGTATGTTGACTGCAAGCTATACCAACCTTTTCTTTTTCAAAGTTGTGCAATCCTGTAAATTGGGCCATGTTCAGCAGCTTTCTCTGAGAAAATGCATGCATTTGTATCTGAAACTCAATTCAGCCTAAAAGTTTTGCAGTAATACTGAAAAGATTTCTGCTTTCTTAGGTGTGTTTGAGTACAAACTATACCCACTGCTTTAGTTCTCAATGCTCTGCAATCCTGTAAATTGGGCCATGTCTAGCAGCTTTCTCTGAGAGAATGTATGCATTTGTATCTGAAACTTTATTCGGCCTAAGAGTTTCATACTTATTATGAAGAGACTTCTGCTTTCCTAGGCTTTCTTTCTCAAAGTTGTGCAATCCTGTAATTGGGCCATGTCTAGCAGCTTTCACTGAGAAAATGTATGCGTTTGTATCTGTAACTCCAACTGGCCTAAAAGTTTCATGCTTACAATGAAAAGACATCAGCTTTCTTAGGTGTGTTTGTCTGCAATATGTACCCACTGCTCTCTTTTTCAAAGTTGTGCAATCCTGTAATTGGGCCATGTCTAGCAGCTTTCTCAGAGAGAATGCATGCGTTTCTATCTGTATCTCCATTTGGCCTAAAAGTTTCATACTTATAATGAAAAGACTTTTGATTTTTTAGGTGTCCATGACCACAAACTATACCCACTGCTTTCTTTCCCAAAGTTCTACAATTATGTAAACTCGGCCATGTCTAGTAGCTTTCTCTGAGAGAATGTATGCGTTTGTGTCTGTAACTCCATTCGGCCCAAAAGTTTCATACTTATAATGAAAAGACTTCTGCTTTTTCCATGTGTTTGACTACAAACTATACCCACTACTTTCTTTCTCACAATTGTGTAATCTTGTAATTGGGCCATGTCTAGCAGCTTTCTCTGAGACAATGTATGCCTTTCTATCTTTATCTTTATTTGGCCTAATAGTTCATACTTATAAAGAAAAGACTTGTGCTTTTTTGGTGTTCTTTACCACAAAGTATACCCACTGCTTTCTTTCTCAAAGTTGTGTAATCCCGTAAATTGGGCCATGCCCAGGAGCTTTCTCTGAGAGAATGTATGCGTTTGTCTCTGTAACTCCATTTGGCCTAAATGTTTCATACTTATAATAAAAAGACTTTGACTTCCTTAGGTGTGTTTGCTACAAACTATAGCCACTGATTTCTTTCTCAAAGTTGTACAATCCTATAAATTGTGCCATGTCTACCCGTTTTCTCTGAGACAATGAATGCCTATGTAACTGTAATTCCAGTCAGCCTAAAAGTTTCATACTTATCATGAAGAGACTTCTCCTTTCTTAGGTGTGTTTGAGTACAAACTATACCCACTGCTCTCTTTCTCAAAGTGGGGAAATAGTATAAATTCGGCCATGTCTAACAGCTTCCTCTGAGAGAATCTATGCATTTGTATCTGTAACTCCATTTAGTCTAAAAGTTTCATACTTATAATGCAAACATGTCTGCTTTCCTAGATGTGTTTGACTAAAAACTATACCTTGTGCATTGTTTCTCAAAGTAGTGCAATCCTGTAAATGGGCCATGTCTAGCAGCTTTCTCTGAGAGACTGTATGGGTTTGTATCTGTAACTCCATTTGGCCCATAAGTTTCATACTTATCATGGAAAGACTTTTGCTTTCTTAGGTGTGTTCGACTACAAACTATACCCACTGCTTTAGTTCTCAAACCTCTGCAATCCTGTAAATTGGAACATGTCTAGCAGCTTTCTGTGAGAGAATGTATGCGTTTGTATCTGTAAATCCATTTGGCCTAAAGGTTTCATATTTATAATCAAGAGACTTCTTCCTCTTAGGTGTGTTCGACTACAAACTATACCCACTGTTTTCTTTCTCAAAGTTGTGCAATCCTATAATTCGGCTATGTCTAGCAGCTTTCCATGAGGGAATGTATGTATTTGTATCTGTAACTCCATTCAGCCTAGAAGTTTCATACTTGTAATAAAAACACTTCTGCTTTCTTAGGTGTGTTTGAATATGAATGGTACCCACTGCATTCTTTCTCATAGTTGTGCAATCTTGTAAATTGGGCCATGTATAGTAGCTTTCTCTTAGAGACTGTATGCTTTTGTATCTGTAACTCCATTCAACCAAAAATTTTTACACTTACAATGTAAAGACCTCTGCTTCCTTAGGTGTGTTTGACTACAAGATATATCCACTGCTTTCTTTTCAAAGTTGTGCAATCCTGTAAATTGGGGCATGTCTAGCAGCTTTCTCTGAGAGAATGTATGCGTTTCTCTGTAACTCCATTCAGCCTAAACGTTTCGTATTTATAATGAATAGACTTCTGCTTACTTTGGTGTATTTGACTACAAACTATACCTACTGCTTTCTTTCTCAAAGGTGTGCAATCCTGTAGATTGGGCCATGTCTAGCAGCTTTCTCTCAGAGAAACTATGCGTTTCTATCTGTAACTCCATTCAGCCTAAATGTTTCATACTTAAAATAAAAGACAATTGCTTTCTTAAGTGTGTTTGCTACAAAGTCTACCCACTGCTTTCTTTCTCAAACTTGTGCATTTTGTAAATTGTGCCATATCTACCAGCTTTCTCTGAGACAATGTGTGCATTTGTATCTGTAAGTCCACTCGGCCTAAAAGTTTCATAGTTATAATGAGGAGACTTCTGCTATCTTAGGTGTCTTTGAGTACAAACTATACCCACTGCTTTCTTTCTCAAAATTGTGAAATCCTGTAAATTCGGCCATGTCTAGCAGCTTTCTCTGAGAGAATGTATACGTTTGTGTCTGTAACTCCATTGGGCTTAAAACTTTGATACTTACATTGAAAAGACTTCCGCTTTCTTTGATGTGTTTGACTACAAACTATACCAACTGCTTTCTTTCCCAGAGGTCTGCTATCCTGTAAATTCTGCCATGTCTAGCACCTTTCTCTGAGGGAATGTATGTGTTTTTGTTTTTTTTTTTAGTAGAGACGGGGTCTCGCTCTTGCTCAGGCTGGTCTCTAACTCCTGACCTCAAACAATCTACCCGCCTCGGCCTCCCAGAGTGCTAGGATTACAGGCGTGAGCCACCACGCCCGGCCTGTATGCGGTTTTTATATGTAAATCCATTCATCCTAAAAGTTTCATACTTATTATTAAAAGACTTTTGCCTTCTTAGGTGTGTTTAACTAAAATCTATACCCACTGCTTTCTTTCTCAAAGTTGTGCTATCCTGCAAATTGGGCCATGTCTAGCAGATTTCTCTAAGAGAATGTTTGCATTTGTAACGGTAACTCCATTCAGCCTAAAGGTTTCATACTTATAATGAAAGACTTATGCTTTCTTAGGAGTGTTTCAGTACACACTATACCCACTGCTTTCTTTCCCAAAGTGGTGCTGCCTGTAAATTAGGCCACGTCCACCACCTTTCTCTTGGAGAATGTATGCATTTGTATGTGTAACTCCATTAGGCCAAAATGTTTCCTACTTACGATGAAATAACTTCTGCCTTCTTAGGTTTGTTTGACTAAAAACTATACCCACCACTTTCTTTTCCAAAGTTGTGCTATCCTATAAATTGGGCCATGTCCTGCAGCTTTCTCTGAGAGTATGTATGTATTTGTGTCTGTAACTCCATTTGGCCTAAGGTTTCATACTTACAATGAAATGACTTCTGTCTTCTTAGCTGTGTTTTTCTACAAACTATACCCACTGCTTTTTTCCCAATGTTGTGCTATCCTGTAAATAGGGCCATGTCTACCAGCTTTCTCTGAGAGTATGTATGTATTTGTGTCTGTAACTCCACTTGGCTTAAAGGTTTCATTCTTATAATGACAAGACTTTTGCTTTCTTAGGTGCATTTCAATACAACCTACACCCACTTCTTCCTTTCCCAAAGTTGTGCTATAATGTAAATTGGGCCAGGTCTAGCAGTTCTCTCTGAGAAATGTAATCATCTCTGTCTGTAACTCCACTCGGACTAAAGGTTTTATACTTACAATAAAATGACTTCTGCTGTCTTCGGTGTGTTCCACTATAACCTTTACCCATTGCTTTCTTTACCAAAGTTGTGCTATTCTGTAAATTGGGCCATGTCTAGCTCCTTTCTCTGAGAGAATGTATGCATTTGTATCTGTAACTCCATTTGGCCTAAAAGTTTCGTATTTATAATGAAAAGACTTCTGCTTTCTTAGGAGTGTTTCAGTACAAAGTATACCCACCTCTTTCTTTCCCAAAGTTGTGATATCCTGTAATTGGGCCATGTCTAGCAGGTTTCTCTGAGAGAATGTATTCATTTGTATCTGTCACTCTATTCATCCTAAAAGTTTAATACTTATGAAAAGACTTCTGCTTTCTTAGGTGTGTTCGACTACAAACTATACCCACTGCATTCTTTCCCAAAGTTGTGCTATCCTGCAAATTGCACCATGCCTAGTAGCTTTCTCTGAGAAAATTTTTGCGTTTGTATCTGTTACTCCATTCATCCTAAAAGTTTCATACTTATAATGAAAACACTTCTGGTCTCTTAGGAGTTTTGGAATACAAACTATAACTGTTGTCTTCCAAGAAGTTCTGCTGTCCTATAAATTTGGCCATGTTTAGCACCTTTATCTAAGAGAATGTATGCGTTTGTATCTCTGAATCCATTCGGCCAAAGGTTTCATACTTATAATGAAAACACTTTTGCTTTCTTAGATGTGTTTCAGAACAAAATATACCCCCTTCTTTCCTTCCCAAAGTTGTGTTATCCTGTAAATTGGGTCATTTCAAGCAGCTTTCTCTTAGAGAATGTATGCGTTTGTATCTGTAACTCCATTCGTCCTGAAGTTTCATACTTATAATGAAAAGATTCTTCTTTTTAAGTGTGTTTGACTACAAACTATATCAACTGCTTTCTTTCCCAAAGTTATGCTCTCCTGTAAATTGGACCATTTTTAGCACCTTTGTCTTAGAGAATGTATGTGTTTGTATCTATAACACCTTTTGGCCTAAAGGTTTGATAATTACAATGAAATGACCTCTGCCTTCTTACATGTGTTTGACTAGAAACTATACCCAATGCTTTATTTCCCAAAGTTGTCTTATCTTGAATATTGGGCCATGTATGGCAGCTTTTTCTGAGAGATTTTATGCATTTGTGTCTATAACTCCATTCGGACTAAATATTTCATACTTACAATGAAATGACTTCTGCCTTCTTAGGTGTGATTGACTGCAAACGATGCACACTTCTTTCTTTCCCAAAGTTGTGCTATCCCGTAAATTGGGCCATGTCTAGCAGATTTCTCTGAGACAATGTTTGTGTTTGTATCAGTAACTCCCTGCGGCCTAAAGGTTTCATACTTATAATGAAAGACTTGTGCTTTCTCGGTGTGTTTCGAACAATATATACCCCCTGCTTTCTTTCCCAAAATTGTGCTATCCTGTAAATTGGGGCACGTGTAGCAGCTTTCTCTGTGAGAATTAATGCGTTTGTATCAGTAACTCCATTTGGCCTAAAGGTTTCATACTTACAATGAAATGACTTCTGCCTTCTTCCTGTGTTTGATTAAACAGTACACCCACTGCTTTCTTAATCAAAGTTGTGCTATCCTGTAAATTGGGCCATGTCTAGCAGCTTTCTCTGAGAGAATGTATTCATTTGTATCGGTAACTACATTTCGCCTAAAGGTTTCACACGTATAATGAAAGACTTTTGCTTTCTTAGGAGTGTTTCAGTACAAAGTATACCCACTGCTTTCTTTCCCAAAGTTGTGCTATCCTGTAACTGGTCAATGTCTAGCAGCCTTCTCTGAGAGAATGTACTCATTCGTTTCTGTCGCTGTATTTGTCCTAAATTTTCATGCTTATAGTGAAAAGACTACTGCTTTCTTAGGTGTGTTTGACTACAAACTATACCCACTGCATTCTTTCTGAAAGTAGTGCTAACCTGTAAATTGGACCATGTCTAGCTCCTTTCTCTGAGAGAATGTATGCATTTGTATCTGTAACTGCATTCGGCATAAAGGTTTCATGCTTATAATGAAAAGACTTCTGCTTTCTTAGGTGTGTTTCAGTGCAAAATATACCTTCTGCTTTCTTTCCCAAAGTTGTTCTATCCTGTAAAATGGGCCATGTCTAGCAACTTTTTCTGAGAGAATGTATGCATTTGTATCTGTTACTCCCTTCGTCCTAACAGTTTCATGCTCATAAGGAAAAGACTTCTGCTTTCTTAGAAGTGTTTGACTACAAACTATACTAACTGCTTTCCTTCCAGAGTTCTGCTTAGCTGTAAATTGGGCCATGTCTACCACCTTTCTCTAAGAGAAAGTGTGCATTTTTATCTGTAATTCCATTTGGCCTAAAGGTTGCATACTTACAGTGAAAAGACTTCTGCTTTCTCAGGTGTGTTTCCGTACAAAAATATACACCCTGCCCTCTTTCCCAAAGATGTGCTATCCTGTAAATTGAGCAATGTCTAGCAGCTTTCTGAGGGAGAATGTATGCCTTTGTTTCTGTAACACCATTTGTAATAAAGGTTTCATAGTTATAAGGAAATACTTCTGCTTTGTTAGGTGTATATGGGTACAAACTATAGGCACTGCTTTCTTTAAGATAGTTGTGCTATCCTATAAATTGGGACATGTCTAGCATCTTTCTTTTGGAGAATGTATGCGTTTATATGTGTTACTCCATTCGGCCTTAAAGTTTCATATGTATAATGGAAAGACTTCCGCTTTCTTAGGTGTGTTTCACTACAAACTATACCCACTGCTTTCTTTCCCAAAGTTGTGCTATCCTGTAAATTGGGCCAAACCTAGCACCGTTCTCTGAGAGAATGTATGCATTTGTATCTGTTACTCCATTTGGCCTAAAAGTTTCATACAGATAATGAAAAGACTTATGCTTTCTTTGGTGTGTTTCAGTACTAACTATTTCCACTGCTTTCTTTCCCAAGGTTGTGCTACCCTGTATTTGGGCCATGTCTAGCAACTTTCTCTGAGAGAATGCATTCGTGTGTATCTGTCATTGTGTTCATCCTAAAACTTTCATATACATCATGAAAAAACTTCTGCTTTCTTAGGTGTGTTTGACTACAAACTATACCCTCTGCATTGTTTCCCAAAGTTGTGCTGTCCTGTAAATTGGGTCATGTCTAGCAGATTTCTCTGAGAGAATGTATACATTGGTATGTGTTACTCCATTCGTCCTTAAAGTTTCATACAGATAATGAAAAAAAAATTCTCCTTTCTTAGGTGTTTTTGACTACAAACTACACGAACTTCTTTCCTTCCCGAAGTTCTGCTATCCTGTAAATTGGGCCATGTCTAGCACCTTTCTCTAAGAGAATGTACGTGTTTGTATCTGTAACTCCATTCAGCCTAAAGGTTTCAAACTGGTAATGAAAATACTTCTGCTTTCTTATTTGTGTTTCAGAACAAAATATACCCCGTGCTTTCTTTCCCAAAGTTGTGCTATACTGTAAATTGGGCCATGTCTCACAGATTTCTCTGAGAGAATGTATGCATTGGTATCTGTTAGTCCATTCATCCTCAAAGTTCCATACAGATAATGAAAAGAATTCTGCTTTCTTATGTGTGTTTCAATACAAACTATACACGCTGCTTTCTTTCCCAAAGTTGTGCTTGTATCTTGTAAATTGGGCCATGTCTGGCTGATTTCTCTGAGAGAGTGTTTCCGTTTGTATCTGTAACTCCATTCAGCCTAAAGGTTTCATACTTATAATGAAAGACTTCTGCTTTCTTAGGTGTGTTTCAGCATAAAATATACCCCATGGTTTCTTTCCCAAAGTTGTTCTATCCTGTAAATAGGTCCATGTCTACTAGCTTTCTCTGAGAGAATTTATGTGTTTGTATCTGTAACTTCATTCAGCCTACATGTTTCATATTACAATGAAAGGACTTCTGCCTTCTTAGGTGTGTTTGACTACAAACTATACCCACTGCTTCCTTTCCAAAAGTTGTGCTATCCTTTAATTTGGTCAATGTCTATCAGCTTTCACTGAGAGAATGTATGCATTTGTATCTGTAACTCTCATCGGACTAAAAGTTTCATACTTATAATGAAAAGACTTTTGCTTACTTAGTGTGTTTAACTGCAAACTATACCCACTGCTTCCTTTCTCAACGTTTTGCAACCCTGTAAATTGGGTCATGCCTAGTTGCTTTGTCTGAGAGAATGTATGCATTTGTATCAGTAACTCCATTTGGCCTAAAGGTTTCATACTTATAATGAAATGACTTCTACTTTCTTAGGTGTGTTTGTCTACAAACTGTACCCACTGCTTGCTTTCGCGAAGTTGTGCAAAACTGTAAATTGGGCCACGTCTAGCAGCTTTCTCTGAGAGAATGTATGCATTTGTATCTGTAACCCCATTCGGTCTAAAAGTCTCATACTTATCATGAAACACGTCTGCTTTCTTAGATGTGTTTGACTTAAAACTATCTACTGCATTCTTTCTCAAAGTTGTGCAATCCTGTAAATTGGCCACGTCTAGCTGCTTTCCCTGAGAGAATGTATGCATTTGTATCAGTGACTCCATTTGGCCTAAAAGTTTCTTATTTGTAATGAAAATACGTCTGCTTTCTTTGTTGTGTTTGACTATAAACTATACCCACTGCTTTCTTTCTCAAAGTTGTGCAATCCTGTAAATTGGGCCATGTCTGTGAGCTTTTGCTGAGAGAATGCATTCGTTTCTACCCGTAAATCCAGTGGGCCTAAAAGTTCATACTTAAAATGAAAAGACTTCTGCTTTTTTAAGGTGTGTTTGACTAAACTACACCCACTGCTTTCCTTCCCAAAGTTATTCTATCTTGTAAAATGGGCTGTGTCTAGGAGCTTTCTCTGAGAAAATGTATGCATTTGTATCTGTGACTCCATTCAGACTAAAAGTTTCATACTTATAATGAAAACACTTCTTTCTTAGGTGTGTTTGACTAAACTACACGCACTGCTTTCCTGCCCAAAGTTATGCTATACTGTCAATTGGCCATGTCAAGCAGCTTTCTCTGAAAAAATGTATGCTTTTGTATCTGTAACTCCATTGGGCCTGAAAGTTTCATACTCTTAATGAAAAGACTTCTGCTTTCTCATGTGTGTGACTGCAAACTATACCCATTGCTTTCTTTCCCAAAGTTCTGGTATCTTGTTAATTGGGCCATGCCTAGCAACTCTCTCTGAGAGTATGGATGCGTTTGCATCAGTAATTCCATTCAGACTAAAAGTTTCATATTTATAATGAAAAGAGTTCTGCTTTCTTAGGTGTGTTAGACTGCAAACTATACCCAATGCTTTCTTTCCAAATTTGTGCTATCCTGTAATTTCGACCAAGTCTAGCAGCTCTATATTAGAGAATGTATGCATTTGTATCAGTAACTTCTTTTGGACTATATGTTTCATACTTATAACAAAAAGACTTCTGATTCTTAAGGGTGTTTGAATACAAAATATCCACTGCTTTCTTTCTTAAAGTTGTGCAACGTGTAAATTGGGACATGTCTAGGAGCTTTCTTGGAGAGAATGTATGTCTTTGTATGTGTAACTCCATTCTTCCTGAAAGTTTCATACTTATAATGAAAAGACTTCTGCTTTCTCATGTGTGTTTGACTACAAACTACTCCCTCTGCTTTCTTTCTGAAAGTTGTGAAAACCTGTAAATTGGGCCATGGCTAGGAGCTTTTTCTGACAGAATGTATGCGTTTGTATTGTAACTCCACTCAGCCTAAATGTTTCATAATTTTAAAGAAAAGACTTCTGCTTTCTTAAGTGTGTTTGAGTACAAACTATGCCAATTGCTTTCTTTCCCAATATTGTGCTATCCTGTAAATTGGGCCATGTGTAGCAGCCCTCTATGAGAAAATGCATGCGTTTGTATCAGTAACTGCATTTGGCATGAATGTTTTATACTTACAAAGAAAATACTTTGCCTTCTTAGTTGTGTTTGACTTTAACCTACAACCACTGCTTTCTTCTTCAAAGTTGTGCAATCCTGGAAATTGGGCCATGTCTAGCAGCTTTTGCTGAGAGAATGTATCCGTTTGTATCTGTAACTGCTTTCCACCTAGAATATCATACGTATAATGCAAAGAGTTCTGCTTTCTTATGGGTGTTTGCCTACAAACTATACCCACTGCTTCCTTTCCCAAAGTTGTGCTATCCTGTAAATTGGGCCATGTCTAGCAGCTTTCTAGGACAGAACGTCTGCGTTTTTGTCTGTAAGTCCATTCAGCCTATCAGAATCATTCTTGTAATGGAAAGACTTTTGCTTTTCTTAGGTCTCTTTGACTACAAACTATACCCACTGCTTTCTTTCCCAAATTTGTGCTCATCCGTAAATTGGGCCATTTCAAGCAGCTTTATCTCGAGAATGTGTGCGTTTGTATCTGTAACTGCATTCCACCTAAAAGTATCATACTTATAATGAAAAGACTCCTACTTTCATTTGTGTGTTAGTGTACAAACTATAAACACTGCTTTATTTCCCTAACTTGTGTTATCCTGTAATATGGACCATTTCTTGCAGCTTTTTCTGAGTGCAGATGCTTGTATCTATAACTGCATTGGGCCGAAAAGATTGATACTGTTAGTGAAAAGACTTCTGCTGTCTTAGGTGTGTTTAAATACAAACAATACTCACTACTTTCTTTTCCAAAGTTGTGCTATTCTGTAATTTGGGCCATCTCTTGCAGCTTTCTCTGAGAGAATGTATGTGTCGGTGTCTGTAACTCCATTCAGCATAATAGTTTCATACATAATGCAGGTCTCTTTGCCTAAAAACTATACCCACTGCTTTCTATTTCAACATTGTGCTATTCTGAAATTTGGGCCATCTCTTGCAGGTTTCTCTGAGAGAATGTATGCGTTTGTTTGTGTAACCCCATTTGGCCTGTAAGTTTCATTCTTATAATGAAAACTCTTCTGCTTTCTAAGGAGTGCTTGACTAAAAACTATACCTACAGTTTTCTTTCCAAAGTTATGCTATCCTGTAAATTGGGCCATTTCTTGAAGCTTTCTCTGAGAGAATGAAAGCATTTGTATCTGAATCTGTATTCGGCCTAAAACTTTCATCCTTATACTGAAAAGATTTCTGGTTTCTTAGGCCTGTTTCGTTACAAACTATACCCACTGCTTTCTTTCCTAAAGTTGTGCTATCTCTTAACTTGGGACATGTCTAGCTGCTTTCTCTGAGAGAATGTATGCGTTTGTTTCTGTAACCCCATTTGGCCTAAAAGTTTCATCCTTAACTGCAAAGACTTCTGCTTTCTTAGGAATGTTTCACTACAAATTGTACCCACTGCCTTCTTTCCCAATGTTGGGCTATCCCTTAACTTGGGTCATGTGTAGCTACTTTCTCTGAGCGAATGTATGCGTATGTTTCTTTAATCTTATTCGGCCTGTAATTTTCATTATTAAAATGAAAACTGTTCTGCTTTCTAAGGACTGCTTGACTGCAAACTTTAGGACAGTTTTCTTTCCCAAACTTGTGCTATCATGTAATTTTGGCCATTTCTGGAAGCTTTCTCTGAGAGAATGAAAGTGTTATTATCTGTAACTGTGTTGGGTCTAAAAGTTTCATCCTTATACAGAAAAGACTTCTGCTTTTTAGGGCTGTTTCGCTACAAACTATACCCACTGCTTTCTTTCCGAAAGTTATGCAATTCCTTACTTGGGACATGTGTAGCTGCTTTCGCTGAGAGAATGTATGCGTTTGTTTCTGTAACCATATTCGGCCTAAAACTTTCATGTTTATATTGAAAAGACTTCTGCTTTCTTAGGTCTGTCTCACTACAAACTATACCCACTTCATTCTTTCTTAATGTTGTGCTACATTCCTTAACTTGGGACATGTCTAGCTGCTATCTCTGAGAGAATGTATGCGTTTGTTTCTGTAACCCCATTCGGCCTGTAAGTTTCATACTTATAACGAAAACTCTTCTGCTTTCTCAGGAGTGCCTGACTGCAAATTACACCCACAGTTTTCACTCCCAAAGTTGTGCTATCTTGTACATTGGGCGATTTCTAGAAGCTTTCTCTGAGAGAATGAAAACGTTTGTATCCGTACTGTACTCAGCCTAAAAGTTTCATCCTCATACTCAAATGCTTCTGCTTTCTTAGGTCTGTTTCACTACAAAATATACCCACTGCTTTCTATTTCGACGTTGTGCTATTCTGTAATTTGGGCCCTCTCTTGCAGGTTTCTCTGAGAGAATGTATGCGTTTGTTTGTGTAACGCCATTCTGCCTGTAAGTTTCATTCTTATAATGAAAACTCTTCTGCTTTCTAAGGAGTGCCTGACTGCAAACTATACCCACAGTTTTCACTCCCAAAGTTGTGCTGTCTTGTAAATTTGGCCATTTCCAGAAGCTTTCTCTGAGAGAATGATAGCGTTTGTATCCATAACTGTATTCTGACTAAAAGATTCATTCCTCATACTCAAAGCCTTCTGCTTTCTTGGGTCTGTTTCACTACAAACTATACCCACTGCTTTTTT
>RJWJ010013712.1:0-39361 GCA_004363605.1 Indri indri | reverse complement strand
GGCTGGGGGCATGGTGGCTCTTGCCTGTAATCCCAGCACTTTGGAAGGCAGAGGCGGGAGGATTGCTTGAGGCAAGACCCCATCTCTACAAAAAGTTGTGTTTTTTTTTTGTTTGTTTGTTTTGAGACGGAGTCTTGCTCTGTTGCCTGGGCTAGAGTGCCGTGGCGTCAGCCTAGCTCACAGCAACCTCAAACTCCTGGGCTCAAGTGATCCTCTGCCTCAGCCTCCCAAGTAGCTGGGACTACAGGCATGCGCCACCATGCCCAGCTAATTTTAGTTGTCCAGCTAATTCCTTTCTATTTTTAGTAGAGACGGGGTCTCACTCTTGCTCAGGCTGGTCTTGAACTCCTGACTTTGAGTGATCCTCCCGCCCAGGCCTCCCAGAGTGCTAGGATTACAGGCATGAGCCACCACATCCAGCCCAAAAAGTCGTTAAAAAAAAATTAACCAGGTGTGGTGGTGTGTGCCTGTAGTCCCAGCTACTCAAGAGGCTGAGGCAGGAGGATGGCTTGGGGAAGAGACCAGCAGAGCTAGCACATACCACGGCTGCCTGTAGGTGGTCTGCTAAACTTGAGGTGGTTGAGAAGAGGTTCTGGGGATTCATATCATCAAAGGCAATAATAATAGCGTCTGTTTCAATTTTTCATTTTCAAAGATATCAATATGGAAGCTGTTCAAGAGCTGTGATCAGTTACTGAGAGAACATGTACAAATGCTCTCAAGATTCACATAGATGAGGCCGGGCACGGTGGCTCACACCTGTAATCCTAGCACTCTGGGAGGCTGAGGCAGGTGGATTACTCAAGGTCAAGAGTTCAAAACCAGCCTGAGCAAGAGTGAGACCCCGTCTCTACTAAAAATAGAAAGAAATTATCTCTTTCTATTGATCCTACTGCCTCAGCCTCCCAAGTAGCTGGGACTACAGGCATGTGCCACCATGCCCGGCTAATTTTTTCTATATATTTTTAGTTATCCAGCTAATTTCTTTCTATTTTTAGTAAAGACGGGGTCTCACTCTTGCTCAGGCTGGTCTCAAACTCCTGAGCTCAAACAATCCGCCCGCCTCGGCCTCCCAGAGTGCTAGGATTACAGGCGTGAGCCACCGCGCCCAGCCAAATATGGGTCATTTTAAAATTCAAGCAATGTTGTAACAAATTAAAAATAACCTAAACAGTGAGCATCACCTTAAATAGGAAAAAGTCAATATATCTTAATATCAATTAAAAATTGCAGTCTTAGTTGCACAGCATCGTGAATATAATTAATGCCACCAAATTGTATGTTTAAAAATGGTCAAAATGGTAAATTCTGTTATACGTATTTTACAATTTTCAAAAATTAATAACGCACCTAAAAGTGCTGAATTATACACTTTAAGTGGGTGAATGTATGGTATGAATTCTCTCAATAAAGCTGTTAAAAATGTTTTTAAATGAGCCTGATAGAGCCTAACGAGAAAAAAAATGCATTTTAAATAAATCTTACAATCTTTAATAATTTATCAGCCAAAAGTATTTCTTTTTATCTTTAACCATTATACACCATGCCAAAATGTTGAAGTTATTTTTCTAAACCCTAAGGGAGTTAACTCAGATTATATATTACTCAGAAACTGACATGTTTTCCTCCGGCTCGGTGAGTAAGCGCGGCGGTAAATTCCGTACCGATCCTTGTATTTCCGCGGGAGGACGCAGCCCGGCCCGGTGTCACAGGTATTGCAAGAACCAGCTGTGGCCACAGTCTCGCTTCCACCGTCGCGTCCCTGATGCGCAGATTCACCTTTTTGACCTGGGGTGGAAGAAGGCAAAAGTGGATGAGTTCCCACTCCGCGGCCACACGGGGTCAGATGACTGTGAACAGCTCTCCCCGGAAGCCCTGGAGGCTGCCCGTGTTTGTGCCAAGTACATGGTAAAAAGTTGCGGAAAAGGTGGCTTTTATATCCGAGTGCGGCTCCACCCCTTCCACGTAATCCGTAACTCATCGACAAGGTGTCATCCTGTGCTGGGGCTCACAGGCCCCAGACGGGTACCCGTGGTGCCTCTGAAAGCCCCAGGGCACTGTGGCCAGGGGCACAGGGCTGTCCCCGTGTCCGTCCGCACCAAACTGCACAACACGGCGCATGGGATCCAGGCCCTCGGCAAGGCCAAGTTCAAGTTCCCAGGCTGCCAAAAGCCCCACAGCTCAAAGAAGTGGGGCTTTACCAAGTTAAGTGCGGATGAATTTGCCCGGCACAGTGCCTCATGCCTGTAATCCCAGCACTCGGGGAGGCAGAGGCAGAGGATGGCTTGAGCTCAGGAGTTGGAGACCAGTCTGGGCAAGAGTGAGGCCCCTTCCCTACTAAAAACAGAAAAACTAGCCTGCGTGGTGGCACATGCCTGTAGTCCCAGCTACTTGGGAGGCTGAGGCAGGAGGATCACTTGAGCCCAGGAGTTGGAGGTTGCAGTGAGCTCGGCTGACGCCAACGCACTCTAGCTGCGCAACAGAGCGAGACTGTCTCAAAAAAAAAAAAAAAAAAGTGCGGATGAATTTGAAGACTTGGTGGCTGAGAAGCGGCTCAACCCAGATGGCTGTGGTGCTTCCGCTGTGCTGCCCCCTCATTTGAGCCCACCAATAAATCCTACTTCCTGGCAAAAAACAACAACAACAACAACAACAACCAGAAAAGGATTTGTCATTTGGGAACACTGGCTTTAGAAAAGCTGGGTTTTTTCCCCCAATGTAGCATTTTTTAGAACTTTTTTCTTATGCTGCTCATTGCAGAAAATTTTTCAATTACAGAAAATCTTGGCTGGGTGCAACGACTCATGCCAATACTCCCAGCATTTTGGGAGGCCGAGGCGGAGGATCACTTGAGCCCAGGAGTTCAAGACCAGCCTGGGCAGCAAAGAGAGACCCCACCCCCACCCCACCTCTTAAAAAGAAAAGCTTAAGAACATTAAAATCACCTGGGATCCCACGTAAAAGGCACTCTCTCATGCTGACTTTGTGCAAGTTCTGACTTTTTCTATCAACATGTAGGCACGCACAGGGATATAGCTCTTACTCACCCCCGCCCCCCAGGGGGTTTAGTTAAGTCCTGCCCCTGCCATTTACAACAGAACCTGGCAAGTCATTTCCACTTTGTGGGGACTTACTGCTCTCAGTTGGAAAAAAGGAGTCTAGACTAGAGAACGCTTCTCCACCCCAGCTGTGTACTGATGGGCCACAATAGTTTGCTAAATGTACAGATTCCTAGGCCCTAGCCCTGGAGATAAGCCAATTTGTACCTTTTTACAAGTCTCTTCACAAACACAATTCTCACAAGCCAATCCACAGACTGACTTTTGGGCATCTTTAGACTAGAACTGACTGTTTTATTTTTTTATTTTTTATTTTGGAGACAAGAGTCTCGCTCTGTTGCCCGGGCTAGAGTGCCGTGGTGTCAGCCTAGCTCACAGCAACCTCAAACTCCTGGGCTCAAGCAATCCTCCTGCCTCAGCCTCCCCAGTAGCTGGGACTACAGGCATGGCATCCACCACGCCCAGCTACTTTTTCTATTTTTAGTAGAGATGTGGTCTCACTGTTGCTCAGGTTGGTCTCAAACCCCTGAACTCAAGTGATCTTCTTGCCTCTGCCTCTCAGAGTGCTAGGATTACAGGTGTGAGCCAAAATAGGTACAGAAATTGAGAGTATTTAGAAATTTTTCTAGCAATTTGGCATTGCCACAACATCTAACTTTGTCTGGTGAATCCAAATAATAAAAAATTTGGTATTGTATTTTAAAGGGTATTTTCCTTTCTGTTTTTCTAATAAATTTTTATTGTTTTTCACAAGAGTATTGGGCCATGAGGGATTAGAAAGTAAAAGGGAAAAACACAATTAGTCCATGACCATGACAGTTTGAGAAAAACTGGTGTAAATAACATTAAAGATTGGGAAAAACAGTGATCGAGTCTGCCAATTGCAAGAAGGAAGGAAGGGACGGAGGAAGGGAGGGGGAGAGAGAGAGAAAAAGAAAGGAAGGTAGAAAGGAAAGGAAGGAAAAAAGAAAGGAAAGCTTCCTGCAATTCTTGGACTTGGCGGGAATGTCATTAGTGGCCTTTGGCAATGCACTTTAAGAAACACATTTTACAGTATACACAGGGGTAAAGTGATTAAGGGGCCTGGATCAACAGCAAAAGGTGGCGATGCTGGAAATGGTGGGCCTATCAGATGCTGAAACTCACTGAGCAGCATGAACCAGAGAAGCAGTTTGGCACTGTTAGAATGTAAACACCAGAAAAGGCAGGGATCGCCTTTTTATTCTCCTATATCCCAAGCACCTAAAAAAAAGCAGGGACTCAATATTTGATGAATGAATTCAGGGTAAAGGTTAGAAGTACAAGTATATTTATTTATTTATTTAGGCAGAGTCTCACTTTGTTACTCAGGCTAGAGTGAGTGCCATGGCATCAGCCCAGCTCACAGCAACCTCAAACTCCTGAGCTCAAGCGATCCTCCTGCCTCAGCCTCCCTAGTAGCTGGGACTATGGGGACAAGCCACCATGCCCAGCTAATTTTCTGTTTCTATTTTTAGTTGACTGGCTAATTTTTTCTATTTTTTTTTGTTAGTTTGTTTTAGTAGAGACAATGTCTCGCTCTTGCTCAGGCTGGTCTCGAACTCCTGAGCTCAAGCTATCCTCCTGCCTCGGCCTCCCAGAGTGCTAGGATTACAGGTGTGAGGAACTTGGCCCAAACCGCGCCCGGCCTAGAAGTACAAGTATATTTAATTGGACCCTTCCTGCTACGAACATTATTGGTAAGGTGGGAAAATTTTATATATTAATTTTTTAAAATAAATTTTATTGCATATACATAAGGTATGCAACATCACATTGTGGGATACATATTGACAGTAAAAAGGTTACTATAGTGGAGCATATTATATCCATCATCTCACATAGTTACCCTTTGTTTTTGTTTCAAGAGCAGCTAAAATCTACTCATTTGGCATGAATCACACAGGACAATTTTATTACCTATTGTTCTCATGTTGTACATTAGATCTTTAGGCTATATATTCATTTATCAATGTTAAATTCTGATAGTTGTGGTCACATAGGATACATAACTGAAGTACTTAGGGATAAACTGTCGTATCTACGAATACTCTCAAATGGATGGGGCTGGGGGTGGAGAGATACAGAGATGTGTGAAAACAGCAAATGTGCCAAAATTTCAACAAATGGTGACTCTAGATGAAGAGGAGTGTTCAATATACCATGCTTACTGCCTTTCTGTAAGTCTGAAATTTTTTAAATAAAAGGGGAAAAATAGGTGTGTATACTTACACATATTAGGTTGAGCTACATGATACTGATATTAAACTCTTTTTGAGCTACAAAAACGAAACACGCATCTGGGCCAATCATAAACTCCAAGTCAAATGCTTTTGAAATTACACGGGTCCTCTCAAACCCAACCACTTTCAACACCCAGCATAACAAAAATATATTCGCTGAACACTTAATAGTTTAGCTACTAGTATGGCTGTTAATCAAATATTTCAAAGATCTAATTTAGACAGGAAAAGATTTGGCCTTTCCAGTTGCACACGTGATGGTTTATTGATCACTAACTTGCTAGATTACCGAACACTTCAGAATGGTAAAATGGAGTTCGTAGTTCTTTTAATGGTATCCTTGATACACCCCCTTACTTCTTAATACAGTCTGCACTTCCATATGCTCGTATTCAGCTGGAAATTACTGCAAACCACCGTATCAAATTCCACTAAATGTATTATGTTTGGCCTGTGGGATTTGCTCTTTACAGATTTTGGCCTATGGAACCAAGTTTAAAAAGGAAATTCTCCTCCACTCCCACTGCTTCGCTTGACCAGCCTTAAAAAAAAAAAAAAAAAAGGAAATCTACAAAACCAACCAATCGATCAACCAAATACCAAAGCGAAACAAGCACTGTGGATGATTTCCAAGTGGTAGGGAGAGACTAACAGCGACCTCCTACCTGGAGTGTTTGACTCATACTTCAGTCTACTTATGCTATCCAAGCATGGTCCATGGACTTGCTAGACGGGCATCATCTGAGAGTGTTAAAAATAGTGTCTGGTGCCCATTCCAGACCTACAGAATCAGAATCTACATTTTAACAAGACCCCTCCACTCCCCCCTCCCCCACACCACTTATTTGCATATTAAAGTTTGAGAAGCTCTGCTCTTAAGACTGTGGTTGCGACTGCAGCAAGTCATCATCAGTTGGGTGTGTTGAATTTAGTAAAGCACTAAAATTTCGAAAGAATGTCTTTGATACATTAGGGCAATCCAAAATCATTCCTATAAATGTTACTGACATTGTTAATCTTACTGACTTGCACTGATATACTTTTCTAAAGAAAAAAAGTTGTTATAGCAAATACAGGAAATTAGACATGACCTAATCAAGTGTCATTAATAGTGGTGTCCAGAAAAAGGAGTTCTGCCTTTGCCTGCCTCAGGGCTCTGACACATGAGATCATCTGTATGAAGGACACCCTTTCTCCCCTTCAGATCTCAACTCAAATGAGCTTTGCATGGCCAGAAACTAGCCCAAGCCCCACCTTTGAAAGCTTTCATTTTACTCTGCACCTTTTAGTAATGATCAGGTTATAATCATCAAAAATAATCATAAATATCTGTAACTCCATGAAGAAAAGGACCACAACTATTGTATTAGGATGTTTCATACTAGGCTATGATGGCAAAAAAACAAAACAAAAAAACCTCTCAAACCTCAATTTACCTCTTATTGATGAATAATCTAATTTGGGTGGTGAGGAAGGGAGCTCTCGCCTACCCATGATTCAGGGATCCAGGATCTTCCCATCTTGTAACATTGCCAACACGTGGCTTCCAGCACCTCCATGCACACACAGAGCACAAAGGAGGCATGGGCATATGATGGGAGTTAGCCACAGGGTGCCAACTTAACTGCAAAGAGGTCTAGACAATGGAGGGGACCACGTGGGTTAGTTTGATGAGCGCTGTTTCTGGCACCTCCGTCCCACTCACAGCATCTCCAGCACTAGCACAATGCTCACATGTGCAGGGACTCAAATATCTGTAAAATAAATGGGTACCTCCATTTTATTAAAAATGTCATCTTTTAACAGTTTTAGCACATAAGGCAAGGATGGGGGAAGAAAGTAAGTTAGTGCATTTGCATCTATGTAAGCAGAAACAAAAGAAGCCCTTCTTTAGGAGGCACACATCATCAGAAACGAGGCTTCCTTTAAGGTTCCATTTTAGATTATGCTCACTGTCGGCAAAGACTGGAGTAGATACAAATCTGCAAGTCACTGTAGTCCCAGCTACTCAGGAGGCTGAGACGGGAGGATCGCTTGAGCCCAGGAGTTCTGGGCTGTAGTGCGCTACGCCCATCAGGTGTCCGCACTAAGTTCAGCATCAATATGGTGACCTCCCGGGAGCGGCGGAGCACCAGATTGCCTAAGGAGGGGTAAACCAGCCCAGGTCGGAAACGGAGGTCAAAACTCCCGTGCTGATCAGTAGTGGGATTGTACCTGTGAATAGCCACAGACAGCACTCCAGCCTGGGCAACACAGCGAGACCCTGCGTCTTTAAAAAGGAAAAAAATAAATTAAAAAAAGAAATCTGTCAACGTCCTAAGTATTTATGGAGTTTTTGCTTAAAAGCACATCATTTGAACCTAAAAATGTTTTTATTTGTTCAGGTACTGTGTGGTGTATTAACAAGAGCCCTGGTTATTTCTGGTGAAGTGAGATCTGAAGTGTATTCTATCAGCAATGGATCTCTTCCTGTCATTCAACACAAAGAAATAAGTGTTGTCTCGTTAAAAGGATTTACAACAGAGTAATTCTTTTATCTACAACGTAAACCTATTTAAAGGTTTGTGAAATAAGTCCTAGACACTGAAAAGTAATAAACCCCAGCCACTCGGAGTTTGTGTTAACCACTTCAGATGAACAGCTTACAAAATGACTTGCTGTTCAGTTTTTTAAAATTTTTTCCCCACTTAGAGTTAAATCCCTTTGCTGCTCAAACCTATGAAACCCTCAGAAACTACTTCTACTATTTGAGATACTTAAAAACTGGTCTTCTGACTGTTCATTTACAATTGGATTAAATAAATGCTTCTGACACATTTTATAACTTCACAGTACAAAGTCTCATTCTTCTAAAAAATATACCTATTTCTGGCTGGGTGTGGTGGCTCATGCCTATAATCCTAGCACTTTAGGAGGCTGACGCAGGAGGATTACTTGAGCCTAGGAGTTTGAGACCAGCCTGGGCAATACAGCATGACCCCATCACTAAAATATATATATATTTTTAATTTAAAAAAATAGGTGTGGTGGTATGTGCCTGTGGTCCCACCAGGAAGGCGAGGCAGGAGGTTAACTTGAGCCCAGGAATTCAAGGTTACAGTGAGCTATAATCGTGCCACTGCACTCCAGCCTGGGTGACAGAGCAAGACCCTATCTCTAAAATTAAGAGGAAAAAATATATATACACACACATACACACATCCCTATTTCCACTGGTAATATTTATAATCAAAGAGAAAACAAAAAAGCAAGTAGTTTTTAACAATGCTTTACATATTACCAACACCTATGTCAATTTTAAGCTGTAAAATAAAGCTTGTTTGTTCATCAATATTTTTTTTTTTTTTTGAGACAGAGTCTTACTCTCTTGCCTGGGGCGAGTGCCGTGGCATCAGCCTAGCTCACAGCAACCTCAAACTCCTGGGCTCAAGTGATCCTACTGTCTCAGCCTCCCGAGGAGCTGGGACTACAGGCATGTGCCACCATGCCCGGCTAATTTTTTTCTATATATATATTTTTTTAGCTGTCCAATTACTTTCTATTTTTGGTAGAGACGGGGTCTCGCTCTTGCTCAGGCTGGTCTGGAACTCCTGAGCTCAGAACGATCCGCCCGCCTCGGCCTCCCAGAGTGTTAGGATTACAGGCGTGAGCCACCGCGCCCGACCCTGTTCATCAATATTTATCACGTTACAATTTACTTTTTACTTAATCTCCTTGAATGTGGTGATTAAAAGAACTGAATGCTTTAAATATTAAAATAGTCTTTAGTTTTCCTTACAAAATGACAATTGTTCTATAAACAGATGATTTCAACACAGAACAATCAGTGACCCGTCCATGTCCCAGGTCAGCAGAGTGTTTTTCTCATGGTCAACCAGGCTGGTAGGAACAGCTGCCTTCTCAAAACGTACTGGTTGCCATGGAAAGGTGGGGAAATGAGGTTAACTCACGTGCTAGTTCTTAAACCTTCGTCAGGAAATGACACCTGCCCCTTCACATTTCGCCAGCCTAAGAAAGTCAGATGGGCCTCGCGACTAACCCATGTATCCAGAAAGCAGAGATGTGGCAATCTGGTCAACATTGTGAACGACAATGACTACCAAGCGCCTTTATCACTATTACACCTCATCCCTCCCCAACCTTTGACAGTATTCATTTCACCTTTTCTTCAAACTTTAAAAAGAATCTGTATGTCCATGATGTAAACATTACTTATCATGAGTGGTGTCAGGAAAGAGACTGAAATCACAGCTTTGCGCATATGAGAAAGTGAGAAGTTTCACCCATCAATGTTTGTACCAACTTTTTTTGCAACTGGCAACCACATTTGGGGAAAGAAGGGAACTAGCTCTCAAAGCAGCCAGTGACAGGGTAGTAATATGAATTATTGATTACTTGCACTAATATGTAAGCTCCCACAGTCTTTTCAAAGATACAAAGGAGCTACTCCAAACACAGACCTACCTAAACCCTGAAATGATCTATTAGCATCACTTGGACCTTGCATATACCACTCTCCCCATCACAGACTCAGATATACCAACAGGACAGCTGATGAGGAGCTGCTTCCTACTTTCCAGGAGTTTTTAAGTGTCTCTCCTTCATATCCAACAGTCCCATCTCTCCTCTGAGCCCTTCAGCAGTAGCAGCTGAGGGTGGACTTTTCACTCTTCTGGAAGGGAGCTGCTGGCATGTAAGCTTACAGATAGACTACTCAGTGGATCTACAGCCATCACCATGACTAAAATAAGCATTTATACATGATTCCTAGATGCAGAAACATTTTTGATGGCATAAATTCTTAATATTTAAACCAAGAAAATTATTTTTACAAGTAAATACAACAAAAGGGTCGGTCACGTGAAGATATTCCATGTGAGTGGCAGAATGACTCTCAAACATAAAAAAATTTTGCAAAATAATTATGAAGAAAAACAGCCTTTCAAAATACTTTTATGCTGTGGCCTGCACCTGGCCTGTTATTGACGGGCACAAAGCAGGTTTAACCATAAGAGCATAGAGCCTTCTGCCTAGGTGAGTTAGTCTTGCCTAGGGAGAAGAGTTCCATGATCCTGGGTGGTAAAGTTCCCCATTTCTCTAACACTTCTCAGCAGGCTAGATGTCATTTAAAAGGTGTCACTTTTCTCAACGAAACTATACCCACAGAAATCTGACTGGGGAAGCGATCAAAGAGTCAATGAAAGAAACGTATTATTTTTCGACATGCGCACATTTCACAATAACTCATTACACAAAACAGAAAGCCAACTTTTTTTTTTAATTGTTTTATTTGGGAAAAGTGCTTCTTACAAAAGGGCAGCTGCAAAATACAGAGACCTCTGCAACAATTATTTCTTTTTTTCTTAAAGTGAAAGAATGGGTGGGACTGAAGGAATCAAAGCAGTGGATGGACAAACCAGGAGCATCTCCAAGTTATTTTCAAGGAAAAAGAGCAACAAAACGCAAAGGTAAAATTTCTGATCAGGGAATTCTTCTAACTGAACTTTAGTTTGTCTTATCGATTACCACTCCCTCCCCTTTAGTGGAAAAGTGTGACTTATTACTGTAAACCAATTATTCCACCATAATAAACACCTTAGAACATAGTTTTGAATCAAATCTGTCAACCTGCAAAGCTCAGGGGTGGAATGAGGCAAATACCAACCAAAACAAACACAAAAACCCAACAGTAAGACTCCTCAAATGAGGACAAAGATTTTTCAAAAAGTGCCTGAATTGGAAAGGCTAGATCATAGAACATTAAAGACGACTAACTGTGTGTCCAAGAGCCAGTTTGTGTTAATACATGGGATAACCAGATAGTTTTAACCTCTATGGCTAACCCCAATTTCTCTATGTATATAGACAGACAGAGCTAGCACTGCTATATTAACAACTACCAATACACTGCTTTGTCCTTTAAGATCTATCTGCCACACGAGGCTGAAACCACTGAACCAAGTTTTTTCTACTAAGGCTAAGAATACTGCATCTATGCAGGGATGAGAAGCTTATCTCTCTCACACACACACACACACACACTCACACTCTCTTTCTCTCTCTCTCCCTGTCCCCCACTCACATCAAGTCTACCAGCCCTTGGGAGTCAACTTCCAACTCTGCATTGATTTTGTGACCCTATATCTTTTATATGTATTCTTTCTCAATTTTCCTATCATGCAAAACACAGTAGAAATCTCAACACATTCTCACCTGGTTCTGGTTACCCAGTAGTATTACTTATGTGCAATTAAACAAGAGATCAAAACCACAGAACAAGTGTATATGGTAGGGATTCCAGGGTAGGGAACAGGTATAAAAACACAGATGTGCAGATTTCACTGGAAACCCCAAGGAGCCACCTCCTAGTCTGTAGCAGAAGGCTACCTGCCAGCTTGGGTCCCTTCACCCAACACTCCTATTCTTAGACCCCAAAGCAGGGCCAGTGCTTTTACTTTTGAATCTGGGGGGGGTCCTCAAAATGAGCGTGAAAAGTCCATAAACACAATCTGGTTGAAAACAGATGACGCAACAAACCTACACTAACTGTCTGACAGTTAAACTCGTGTTACAAAAAAACTAACTTTAAGATTTATTTTTGTAACTTTTTTAAACAGAGAAAACAACACACTCCTTGGGGAAAGGTGAGGGATTGAGAAGACAGGCCCTGGGTAAAAATTATCACGACAGCACCTGGAGTTGATAGGCCTGCCTAGGAGAGAAACACAGGCACTGCCACACCAGCACAGGGACAGCTACTGTCTGAGGCTCAGCAGACCAGTTCCCGCGCCACGCAAGGTTGCTATAGATCCAAGTCATAAAAATCTTCCAGCTCATCATGAAACAAGTCCCACTCATCTTCAGAGTCTGTCAGTTCGTCGTCCCCACCTGCAGCCAAAAGCATAAGCAACATCTCGCCCAGCTCAAAGGTGACAACCTCCTCTTCGTCGTTGTCAAAGGGACTGCTGTTCTCTCTTTCCTCAATGAGCTCCCAGAAGTGGTTCCTTCGTTGGGCCTGTAAGAAACAAGGCCATGATAGGGGTGGCACTGCCGAGCAGTATCTTCTATTCTGTTGTTTACAAGGCAAATCATCCAGCACACCAGAGGGCCTGACGAACCAGACTTCTTATTTAGGGTTTCCATCTTACCAATTCCTCCCCTCGGGGTACTCGATGTAAATAAACAGTTTAGGCTAGAGCTTTAAGCACTCTATTTCTTCCTTTCCTATCCCTCCCAGTTTTCTGAGGTTTGTTTCCTCCTGTAATAGTCTAGTCTCACTCCCAGACCTGAGTGTTAATCTTCTCCTTCCCCTACCCCAATATGTGCAGGACTCAACTGACATCGAGGTATTTCCCCTCCTTTAAAAAAACAGTGAGAGTTACCCGGTATCTGCTTGATGTTCCCACTTTCTGTCTCTGTGGCTCCTCTCTACGGCCATCGGGGTACGCATGCTTGTAAAAACAGTTCCCTCCAAATGGGCAGCTCCCACGTCCTTCATCAAAATACCTGCACGCCTTGTTGCTGGAAAGGAAAATATCGCAACCCTTACTCACAGTGGATTTCAGGTCTGTATTTGACTATCATCCAGGGTTTCTTTAAACAGGTAGGGAAAGAACCAGTATGTCTGTTTACAGCCCTCCCCAAAGTGTGTTCTTATAAGCATGTGTGCACCAATGCATGAAACGATAAAAACAGACACTCTGTTCAAGTCCATGCTGTTTAACAGCTCTTGTATAACAGATCCCGTAGAGAGAAAACCTTCTGGAAAGCCAACACACAGGAATTAACACAGGACAACTATAACATGGATTCAGAATAAGGTAGAACCCCATTCACGGGGCTTTAGCTATCAGCAGGACAGACTTCATTATAACACAGTCCCTCGGCATGCACCCCAAGGACTGTGCTATAGCAAGAGACATACTGGGTAAGTGTTACCAGGGGTGACGAACTGTACTGGGGAGTAAAAGAAGGGTAGGAAGGAGGTAGGAGTGTATAATGCAGCACTGTTCTTTTCAAAGTGAGCCCAAGCTACGTTGGGCTCTTGGCCTGAGAAAAGGCTGCAGTGCTCATACCTCATTGCCTCCTTGTATTTCTGAATGAGTTTCTGCTTCTCTTCTTTCTCCTCCACCCAGTACTCACTTGGAATGACAAAGTTAGATGTGATCCGGCATTCTGGGCAGGACCTGGGAAACAATGAACAGGCTGCAATGCACATTCCCTTTACAGGCCCACTCTTCAAGGACACACCCTGGTGTGTCACCTCCAGACTTAGCTGAAAGGCACGTGGGCATTTCCTGAAAGGGTTCCACACACTGTCACACAATTGCTCATTTCTTTTGAGGCAAGACAAACTCCTTTATAAATCCAACTCAATGGCTAGCCAGTTCATTTTATAAAAAAATAACTTGGGTCAAGAACAAGAACAAAAACAAAAGAAGACATTTCACACAGACTCCTTTTTCTTTCGTTTAAATAAATTTATTTCTTGTAACTTTGCTCTGTTTAGATTATGTAGTTTTGTTCAGTTATGAGAACAATCTTTAAAGGATGGTGGATTATTGGCTAGCTTAATGGATGGAATAGGAAAGTGGAAAATGTAGAATGTCAGGAAACATACATTCAGAACTAGGTAAGTTTGTTCACTGAGCCTAAACTGGCTAATAATCCATTAAACACAATCTCCTCAGAAAAAGCACAAAGATTCTCCTAACTGATACATAGGGCTTCCTCATTCAAATAAAAGTAGATAGACCAACTAACCTAGAAACTAGCTGAAATACGAACGAGAAATCCCAATTGGAATACCCCAGGTTCGAGATAAAATGCATGCATTTAAATGTGGTCCAGCTGGTTCAAAGTTGGCACAAGTTACTAAATTCTTCCCCAAAATAGAAAGCACAAACGAAGATTGGGGAGGAGTCTCACTTTATGATCTTGCTCTCAAATTGCTTTGCGCTCCTCCACTTGCGAATACACTTGAGACAGTAGGTGTGGTTGCAGTTGGAGAGGATCCCGAAGCGGCGTTCGCTGGGGTTGGCTTTCTCGTAGACCACCTCCATGCAGATCCCACACACCATGTCCTTGCTGCGCTGCACAGCGAATGAGAGCTCCATGTCCTTCTCATGGGCCTCAATGCAAGACTAGAGAAAGTGGAGAGAAGTGTAATCAAGTCACTTGAATCCTGAAAGACTTAAGCTTGTTAATGACTCATGTTCAGAGAATCAAATAGTCAATTGAAAAATAATGCTCCCGATCTGACATTAAAATAAGCTTTGTTCACAAGTGAACACAGATGCAGTGACATGGGACTTTACAATACTATAAAAACCAAACTACAAGGACTCAACTCCAGGAACTGAAAAATGACCCAATTTTCTCCGCCCTAAGCCGACAGCTCAACTCCTGCTGTTATCCACATTAAAGACTGTTTTTCATACTAAGTTTGTTGTGTTTCTGGTTTCTAGATGCAGAATGTAATTAGGATTAAGGCCCTAATTTAAAACCTGTCAGAAAATAAGGGTGAAGGAAACTAACATTTATTATGTGACAGGGACATAATTCTTGTGTCTTTTTTTTAATAACAGCTTTGGGGATATAATTTACAAACCGTACAATTTACCCATTTAAAGTGTACAATTAGATAACTTTTAGTATTTTCAGTTCCACAATCAATACTGATTACCACAATATTAGAATATTTTCATTATCCCGAAAAAGAAACCCCATACCCATTAGCAGTCTCTCATTTCCCCTCCAAAACCCCAAAGCTAGGCAACCGCTAATCTGTGGATTTGCCAATTCCGGATATTTCATGTTAAGTACGTGGCCTTTTGTGACTACGTTTGTTACTTAGCATGTTTTCAAGGTTATCCATGATATCATATACTTTTTAACCTACTAAAAACATGATTGTAAGAAATACGAAAATGTAGAAAATCAATAGGAAAGTCACCCTTAATCGCTTGTTTTAGTATCTTTCCTTCAGAGGTAGGCACTGCTATCCCCAATATATAGAAAGATTTATAGGGATTTAACTTGCCTAAGTTCACAGCAGTATGCTGTGAAGGTATGATTCAAACTATGTCTATCTTCACCATGTTTCACCTCCCACAACCAAATTATTTTTATTAAACCGATAGAAATGATGATTAGAAGCAAAATTTGCTCCAATACATAAAAAGTTTATAACATAATGTCTTCAACAAAAAATTCATGCTGCAAGTGTGCTTAAAACTATAGCCTGAAACCTCCTAGGTTTCAAACTGGAAATGTAAAATGGTGCAGCCACACGTCTTGCAGTTGCTCAAAATGTTAAGAAGAGTTAGCATATGACCCAGCAATTTCACTCCTACATATATACCCAAGAGGACTAAAAACATTATCTTCCCAGAAAAACTTGTACACAAATGTTCATAGCAGCATTATTCATAATAGCCAAAAAGTGGAAACGGCCTAAGTGTCCAGCAACCCATGAACGGAAAAACACATGTGGTCTAGCCATGGAATAGAACATTATTCAGCCATAAAAAGGAATAAAGCACTGCTACATGCTACAACCTGGGGAACCTAGAAAACATGCTCAGTGAAAGAAGGCAGTCACAAAGAACCACATAGTTTATGACTCCTTTATATGAAATATCCAGAATAAGCAAATCCAGAGACTGAAAGTAGATTAGTTGTTGCCAGGAGCTAGAGGAAGGGTAAAATGAAGAGTGACTGCTAATGGGCATGCGATAATCTCCTGGGGATGATGAAATGCCTTAAAATTATAATAGTGGTAATGGCTGCACAACTCTGCTATACTAAAAACCAACGAAATGTGCATTTTAAAAGAGTAAACTGTACAGAATGTGAATCTCAGAAAAGATGTTATTTAACCAAAAAAAGAAGATGGAAAAGAGGGAAAAAAATTTAAAGCCCATAATCTAAAGTTCTGGAAGTATGACTTCTTGATAAACCATTCAAGAAGCCCAGGTAAGAAATCTTCCCGACTCTCTGATAACAATTCAATTCACCAAATGTTTCTCTGAAATGAACCAACAATATTGTGAAAGGACAAATTTTGTTTCTCACACCTAATAACATATACATCTCCCTAAAGACTTACTTTTATATGTTGTGATCTCTGGGCAGCATCCATTGGATGTAGGACCTGCAGCCCACACATATCACATGAATCTCCGTGGAGATACACACAGTTCTCCCCATATCGGCACTCTCCCACTGCAGCATAGGGGCAAAGCTGCTTCTTTGTTTCCACAGCGGTTTGCTCTTTCTCTGATTCTTCCTTGGTCACTGAGCCCTGCAGGGGTGCGTCAGTGCAGGAAGGGGCAGCTGAAAATGTTTAAGAGGGTGGTAAAGGTCCAAATGGATAAGGCAAATATATGAACTATAAGGTAACTGAGAACCTAACTGAAAAGAAAAAAAATATACAGAACTTCAATTAAACTCCAGAACAGTCTATTGAACTAATTTCTTCACTCTTGCAAGAAATGGAATTTTTTCTAATGCTGATATTTCCAAGATTAGGCTTGTTAAAAAAAAAACAAAAAAGCTTCTTTATGTATTTCTTGGGTAACTGAAATTTAATTTTAAAAGTACTGATTGATTAAAGAAGAGGCTTCGGTTTTTCAAAACATTCTGAATTCATTACTATTGGGATTGAAAAAGTTTCTTTCACTTCATCTGTAAATCTTAGGTAATCCAGTTTAAAGTACCATATTAAGATTAGGCTAAAAATGAAATAGGAAGGTTGTGAAACAGCTAATTGATGAACTGTGTCTAGCCCTCTAACTTTTATTCTTCAGAATACTTACTACGGCCACAGTAGGGCTGTCCAGGAACAAACTCGATAGCATTCACCCAGTCCTCTGAACCTGCTCCTACAGTTGCAATGTTAGAATTTCTTGACTCAGCTTCTTCGCCTGTATCCATTTCAGCAAGTGGCCCGACTGCTGCAGGGAGACTTGAGGAAGCAGCAGGAGACGATTCTGCAGTTAGGTCTGCAGCAGTTGCTTCTTCCTGTTTCAATGGCTTGCTATGGTCATATCTAAAGAAAATTTTAAAATAAGCAGTCACTGCCTAATTTCATATATTCCCTGATACTTTTCTTGGCCCCTCTTCAAACTTTAATGTGTATATGAATCACCTGGGAAATTGTTAAACAGGCAGATACCTAATTTGTAGGTCTTGAGTGAAGCCCATGATTCTCCATGTCTAGCAAGCCCCCATGTGATGCCAGACCAGGGTTCAGCAAACTTTAGAGGGTCAAATACACAAATATTTTAGGCTTTGCAGGGCATACAGTCCGTCACAACTATTCAACTCTGCAATTTAGTGCAAGAGCAGCCACAGGCATTATTTAAATGAATGTGTGACCATGTTCCAATAAAACTATTTTTCCCCCCTAACAAAAACAGCCCTTGGCCAGGTTTGGCCTGCATGTCACCTATGCCTGCTGTAGACAATGTATTACTGTTCAAATTCCACTCTAATCATGGTAACTCTGTTAAAGAGACCGTGTAGACAAAACTGACTGATTAATCAAAGCAAGGTTGACACTCAAGTAGACATGGTAACAAGTAGACATGCGGAACATTTTACCAACACATAAATTAAAATGCCGCCAATATTTAAAAGGTAGAGACAGTATTTACAAAACATACAATATGTATTTTCTTTTTCTAAACCCATCTATTCACTAATTCCTTTCCAAATTTTTGCGTTAAAGATTCTCTCCTTTTTTTTGTTTGTTTTTTTTTTGACACAGAGTCTCACTCTGTTGCCCTGAGTAGAGTGCTGCGGTGTCAGCCTAGCTCACAGCAACCTCAGACTCCTGGGCTCAAGTGATCCTTCTGCCTCAGCCTCCCGAGTAGCTGGGACTACAGGCATGCACCACCATCCCCGGCTAATTTTTTTCTATATATTTTTAGTTGTCCAGCTAATTTCTTTCTTTTTTTTTTTTTAAGTAGAGACAGGGTCTCGCTCTTGCTCAGGCTGGTCTCGAACTCCTGAGCTCAAAGGATCCGCCTGCCTCAGCCTCCCAGAGTGCTAGGATTACAGATATGAGCCACCGTGCCCAGCCTACACTAAGAGTTTTATTCAGACACAATAAATTAATTATATATCTATAGTAAACCAAACTGTACTATAATTCATAGTATATATCTAGCAGTTCTTTCAATGAAGCAGTACTAATCATGGGTTATGTACGTTACAGGTGTCTATGCTTACATCTAAAAATGAAGCAAAATCTAACTAGAAAGCCGTCCTTTAGCTTAGGGTAAACATTTGCTGAGCTGGTCTTTATTTAATCATATTACCTCAAACTGTGCTGATATTCCTACGCTTAAGTATTAGTCAACCTACCTTGCAGTACAAGTAATGTGAGAATCCTGCTGTCAGCTACAAACCCAAAGCGTGCTGTTCTGTAAAGTGGACGCAGGTAAGCTCAAGGATGAGAAGGAATTATCTTGATTATGCTCTTTCACTTGCATCATCTCACTTCATCCAAATACAGTGAGAAAGCATTCTCAGTATTCTCTCATCATTTTAGAGAAACTAAGGGGCAGTTACAGGTGGAATGTGATTCTAAAGCTGCTCTGTACAATGCGGCAGCCTCTGGCCCCATCTAGTTATTTATGCTTGATATTTAAAACTCAGTTTCTCAGTCCTTGCTCTAGCCTTATTTTCAAGTGTTCAAATGCTACACTGTAGCTTGTAGCTACTATTTTAGATAGCAAGATAAAGGTCATTTCCATTATTGCACCAAGTTCTGAAGTTTCTTTTAGAGCCAGCCACAAGGATCCTTAGAAATCCAGCCCCAAAGCCTTACTTTTCAGATTAAGTAACTCCCCAGTTTGAAAGTATTTCAAAAAATGTTAATTGCTTTCACAGCCTTTAAATTAGAAAAGAACTTGGGTTTTGGAATTCAGACAGGTTTGAATTAAAAACATCAGCTCCACCAACATGCAAAGTCTTTAAGGCCTTGAGAAAGTTTAAAAAGAATTAAGTGAAGATTAAATGACATGATGCATAAAAGGTCTAAGAGACTTACATGACACCCTTTCTTCCCTTGCACATTCACTTTAAGGATTTCAGGGTTACAACCCGCCGCTGCTAAATTTGACTGGCTTAAAAAATAAATAAAAAATTCAAAAAATCTAAAAAGGATTTCAGGGTAAATGACTTAAAAAAATTGCAAATATTACAAAGTTTCTGAAAGAAGTGTATTTTGGTTCCAGGGTAAATTTATCAAGGAATCAATAAGGTATATTAGTTAGCTAGAAAGCCACAATTATAAATAAATGAAGTTTTCTTGCTTTCAAATATTCTACAGTTGTCTATAGTCACAAAGAGTCTGATTTTTTTTTAAGAACAGACTAAAAAACTGAAATAAACATTTTATATTCAAGCAGTTAATTTTTTTGAACACCTGGTAATAAACATCTACCTTGCATTAAGAACTGCACCATCTAATGAGAAGTCAATATCAATAAAACAAGATCCCCACTAGCAAATGAGATAAAAATTAACTTTTGTAATGAAAAGGCCCTCTAGAAGAGGGACATATATCAAATAAAAACAAATAACTTTATTCTAAGAGATTATATTGAGAAGTAAATACAGAACTTAAATTTAGAGAAAGACACTGAAAAACACATGTTCTCAAATCTGTCTATTGAGGCAAGGTTATTTCCTTAATGCAGACTAAAGCTATCTAAAATATGCTTCTGAAGTGAAGATTTGTGAGTAAGCACTAGTAAGGATAAAGCACAAAGAAAAAATTAATAAAGCAAGAAAGAAAAGAAAAAGAAAAACCAGGACTCCCATTTTTTTTTTTTTTTTTTTTTTTGTTGAGACAGAGTCTCACTCTCTTGCCTGGGGTGAGTGCCGTGGCGTCAGCCTAGCTCACAGCAACCTCGAACTCCTGGGCTCAAGCAATCCTACTGTCTCAGCCTCCCGAGTAGCTGGGACTACAGGCATGCGCCACCATGCCCGGCTAATTTTTTCTCTCTATATTTTTAGCTGTCCAATTAATTTCTTTCTATTTTTGGTAGAGATGGGGTCTCGCTCTTGCTCAGGCTGGTCTCGAACTCCTGAGCTCAGGAGGATCCGCCCGCCTCGGCCTCCCAGAGTGCTAGGATTACAGGCGTGAGCCACCGCGCCCGGCCTAGGACTCCCATTTTGAAAGGCATTTACTAGAAAAATACAGTTCACTGACATACAGACCTCCTTAAGGGCAGGGATTGGCAGACTATGACCGTCAGGCCAAATCCAACTAAAACTAAGAATGGTTTTGACATTTTAATTTTAACATGGTTGGGGAAAAAGAGATCATTTTATGACACACAAAAATTACATGAAATTCTAATTTCAGTATCCCAGAATAAAGTTTCAATTGGAACGCAGCCACATCCATTAGCCTATGTACTGTCTATGGGTGCTTTTGCACACAAGAGATCACCTAGCCTGAATCACCAAAAATATTTCTCTGGCCCTGTATGAAAAATTTGCCACTCCTGCTTACTAGGAGTCTATTGTCACATCTGTTGGATTCATTGTCCGTAACAGTGACTTTGTTATAGTTACTAAATTAATTTTTCAATGTATTGTCATAGCATCACTGATCCTTTTAGTAAAAGTGTTAGGTGATAACTAATGCTGAGGCAATATTTAAAGAAATAGTAAGCCTTTCTTTCACACCCTGCAAATACTTTGATATAGTACAAACTTCTATCTGAAGAAGTATAATCAGTTTTTCTTCTCCCTCTGGCTGGCTTACAACTCCCCACCCCCACTGCTTCCATGCCCCAATACCTGCCTTTACAGATTCTAATTTATAGAATTCTTCAGTATGAGATTTGTCTTCCATGGGGTAAAACTCCTCCAAACAAGTCAACCAAGGCAATACTGCCCCTTTCCCCAAGGTGTGTCCAGAAAAAGGAGTTCTAATGGCATTTAGGAGGCGGGGCAAAGGATGCCAGATGTCCTATAATATGCAAAAAGTCCTGAACAACAAAGAACCATGGGCTGGGCATGGTAGCTCATGCCTGTAATCCTAGCATTCTGGGAGGCCGAGGCGGGAGGATCGCTTGAGCTCAGGAGTTCAAGACCAGCCTGAGCAAGAGTGAGACCCTGTCTCTACTAAAAATAGAAAAAATTAGCAAGTCAACTAAAAATAGAAATGAAAAAAAAAAAAAATTAGCCAGGCGTGGTGGCTAGCACCTGTAGTCCCAGCTATCCAGGAGGCTGAGGCAGGAAGATCACTTGAGCCCAGGAGTTTGAGGTGGCTGTGAGCTAGGCTGACGCCATGACACTCTAGCCCTGGTAAGACAGTTGAGACTGTCTCAAAAAAAAAAAAAAAAAAAGAAGAAGAAGAAGAAGAAGAAGAATCAGAAGAAAAGAAAAGAAAAAATTGGCAGAGAGCGAAATGATCTGACTACTAAACTCAGATATCAGGGATCCACCTCTGAGCTCCTAGTCACATGAAAAAGATCTTTCCCCCCTCCATCCTGACTGGATTTCCTAATAAATAGATATAACATTAATATACCACCCATCCATCAATAATTTCCTATTCTTTTGAACTCTAAGCATTTAAACCTAATAGTTGTCACAGTTTTTTTCCTGGTAACAACAATATAATTGGCTATGACACTGCCAAGAAGTCTTACCTAGGGCAGTGGTTTAAAACATGTCCAAAACCTTTTGACAAGCCTCCCTTCAAAAGGTGGAACCCAATTCCTCTCCTCGTGAATGTGGTCTGGGCTTAGTGGTTTAGTCCAGCACTAGTGAAGTGACAGTATGCGACAACTGAGACTAGGTCATGAAAGGCATTGTGTGCTTATTCCCTGCCTCCTCTCTCTGGATTCCCTTGCTGTGGGGAAACCTAGATGCCCAGCTGTAAGAACACTCAAGCAGCCCTATGGAAAGGCCACATGGTGAGACTAAGGTCTCCTGCCACAGCCAAGTGAGTGAGCCCTCTTTTTTTTTTTCAAGACTGGTCAAGTGCAGTAGTGAAAGGGGGGAAAGGATGAACCCTCTTAAAAGCAATCCTCCAACCCCCATCAAGTCTTCAGATGACTGCCACCCTGGCTGAAATCCTAACAGACATCTCATGAGTCTCTGAGCTAGAACCACACAGCTAAGCCATTCACAGATTCTAGACCCCCAGAGACTGTGTGATAATAAATGTTCCTTGGGTCTTTTTGTTTTGGTTTGGTTTTTAGAGACAGGGTCTCACTGTCACCCAGGCTGAATTGCAGTAGTGCAATCATAGCTTACTGTAACCTCAAACTCCTAGGCTCAAGCAATCCTCCTACCTCAGCCTCCCAAAGTGCTGAGATTATAGGTGTAGGCAACTGTGCTCAGCCTATTCAGTGTTTTAAACTGCTAAATTTGGGGGTAACTTGTTTAACATCCATAATCAGTATACCTAAACATTTTCTGAACTGGGAAAATAAAAGGCTCTACCCAGTTTTTAAACACTACCTAAACCCACTACTGCTGAATTGCAATTTAACAG
Source organism: Indri indri (assembly GCA_004363605.1). NCBI lineage: Eukaryota > Metazoa > Chordata > Mammalia > Primates > Indriidae > Indri > Indri indri. The sequence continues at coordinate 16,511 of RJWJ010013712.1, read as the reverse complement.
GATTATGGTACCAATTCAATGAATAATGCTAGAGCTTACTTAATAGCTAATCCTTGTGGGTTCTCTAACATTCTGAGATAGACACTAGAAGCATTCTTGAAGCATTTTTCCTAGATCTTGGTCACCCTTGGGCCTTATTAGTTTCGTAAGCTGGGGCATCAAGACAGAATGACAAGCCCTCTAGCAACCTAATGCACCATTCCAAATGCCTAAGATCCCTTTCTCTATAATTCATACTTGTAGAGAATGACTGAAACCGGTCCAATTTGGTCAAATATGTACTTCATTCTTGGTTTTGAAAAAGAAATGCTATATATAAACATATCTTCACCATACTCTACTCCTGGGTTTGCAGAAATTGCTCCTCAGGCATCAATTAAATTTAGTCATTACATAAATCTCTCCAAGCAAAGACATTTCTGTCAATGTACTAATATTCCTAAGGAGTACTTTCTTTTCTTTTTAAATTTTCTTAGAAATGGGGTCTCATTATGTTGACCAGGCTGGTCTTAAACTCCTGGCCTCAATCCTCCTGCCTTGGCCTCTCAAAGGGCTGGGATTACAAGGCAGGAGTACTTTTCAAAGCATTAAGTGTTTCTAATCTGTTACGTATAAAGCTATCAGAATTATGTATTTTGCTCTCATTTTCTTCTCCCAAACTCTCCCAACCTATCCCCTGAACAAAATGAATTCATAAACAAATTCTTACCTGCAACGGTCTCCATAAACACAGTAGCCTCGCTGAAAATACTTGCACGCTATACCATACGGACTGTCAGAGAGGTCATGGGAGTATCGACAGTTATCTCCTTCTTTACAAACCCCGTGCATAAAATACCTGTGAGACAAAGGACCGCTAGATTAAAAAAAAAAAAAGATTAAAGCCAGTCCTCAAAGAATTCATGACTAATATATTCTCCCAATAAACATACAAACACACAAAATAACACAAAGATACTGGATGACCATAAAATGATCTACGTGGGTACTACAGGAAGGCTGCTCATAGACCCAGGTACCAATCTCAGATTTTAAACATTCATCTTGTTATTCAGTTAAGTTTGATCACTGGCCTCAGTTTACACTCTGAGAGGCAGCTTCTTATTTTCCACTAACTTTGGCCATAATAGAAACTCTATTTGTAAAAACAACAATCAAAGATAAAGAAGCAAGAAACAGACTGGAAAGGGTTAGAGTACTGTATATATTTCACTTCCTCAAGAAACCATTTTAATTCTTTCAAAGCCACATGAAAACACAAACAAAATTGGCTACAAAAGTAAAGACAAAGGAACAGACCTCTGCCAGCTGCCTTAAAGGAATACGTGTGTTGTTTCCAAAAGCCAGGTATGGGAATACAATTCAGCAGTGTCTATTTATCTTTTCCTTTTTTTTTTTTTTTTGAGACAGAGTCTCAGTCTTTTGCCTGGGGCTAGTGTGCCTAGTGTCGTGGCGTCAGCCTAGCTCACAGCAACCTCAAACTCCTAACCTCAAGCCATCCTCCTGCCTCAGCCTCCCAGAGTGCTAAGATTACAGGCATGAGCCACCATGCCAGGCCCAACTCAGGTCAACTTTGTAATTTGACCTGGACCAGCACCATCACCTGAGAATCTACTAGAAATGAAAATTTTGAGACCCTACCAAATTTGAGACCTACTAAATTGGAAATTGGAGGTGGACCCAAGCAATCTGTTTCTCCAAGTAAAGGTGTGGATTAAGAAAATGAGACCAGGTGTGGTGACTCACGCCTGTAATCCTAGCACTCTGGGAGGCCGAGGCAGGAGGATCATTTTAGGTCAGGAGTTTGAGACCAGCCTCAGCAAGAGCGAGACCCGTCTCTACTAAAAATAAAAAAAAAAAATTAGCCAGTCAAGTAAAAATAGAAACAAAAAAATTAGCCGGGCGTGGTGGCTCGCACCTGTAGTCCCAGCTACTTGGGAGGCTGAGGCAGAAGGATCACCTGAGCCCAGGAGTTTGAGGTTGCTGTGAGTAACGCTGACGCAAGGGCACTCACTCTAGCCCAGACAACAAAGCGAGACTCTGTAAGAAAAAAAGAAAAGAAAGAAAGAAGAAAGGAAGGAAGGAAGAAAGAAAGAAGAGAGAGAGAGAAAGAAAGAAGGAAAGAAGGAAAGAAAGAAAGAAGAAATGAAGGAAGGAAGGAGAGAGAGAGAGAAAGAAAGAAAGAAAAAGAAAGAGAGAGAGAGAAAGAAAAAGAAAGAGAGAGAGAGAGCGAGAAAGGGAAGGGAAGGGAAGGAAGAAAAGAAAAGGACGAGTCTTATTTTTTGGTAGACAACCTTGATCCTGTAAAGTGAGTCCTCTGTCAGGATTTTTTTAATTCTTTGGTCTTTTATTGGTCTCTTTCTTTTAAACAGGGTTATGAAGTTTTAGTTTTGACAGACCACAATTCCCAGAACATCTATTTACATAAAACTGGTATAGACTAAGGAAAAAGTATGTCCTGGATGTAAATGTGGTTGGTCTTATACAGCAGCGGTCCCCAACCTTTTTGGCACCAGGGACCGGTTTCATGGAAGACAATTTTTCCACAGACCAGGGGGTTGCGGGGGCATGCACGGCAGAGCTCTGCGGTCCAGTCCCTAACAGGCCACAGAGGTTGGGGACCACAGTTGTAGTTGTGGCGGACATATCCAAGAGCACAGTTATCTGGAGATGGTGTGCAGAATTATTAAGTGCATCCCACTTTGCTCTCTGAATTGAATGATACATAGAAGATAGATTTACAAGAAGCCTTGAAGAAGGCTGTCCCCCAAATTGAAATGTGAAAGGTTCTATTCAGAGATTACCTACAACCTTCTATGTGACAGCAGATAACATGAAAAGAAAAAAACATTAACATCTTAGTAGGAACAGTTACAATTATCAAGATCCTAAATGCCCTAGGGTTGCAGTCCATAACAAAACATAACATAGTAGGAAGTCGAATTATAGGTATAATTAGCCTCATTTCAACTGTTATTAGGTTTAACTTTATGCATCTCAGTTTTGAACTTTTGTTCAACTGTAGTGCTATTAATACTTTCTGCAAGCTTTGAAGATGGTTGAGCTCTACATAACCCCAATTTTTCTATTGCTTATGAAAAGAATCTTTTTTTAGACACAATTCGGCTTTGAAAAATAAGTCTGCTAAAATTGTATCAATAGATAATTTCCGGCTACATAAATAAATGAACAGAAGATTTAAAAAAAAATACAACTAAGTCAATGATACATTGTAATCACCACTATGATAAAACATGCTTCAAAGTATCCATAAAAGTATCTTCAAAGTATAAAAGTTGATACTAGGTTATTCATTTGAAGCAGAGTCACTGTTTGAATACAGTTGTTTGCTGATGTATCGACAGTGGAACACTCTTTACTCTCTCAACATTCCACATACAAGACAAAGGTGTTTATACCTTCAATATTTCTTTGAGTTCAATTTGAAGTCAGAGATAGAGATACTGATACAGTTTAGTTTCGTTTATCTTTGAGACTTGCTCTGTAGCCCAAGCATCATCATAGCTCACTGTAACCTCAAACTCCTGGGCTCCAGTGATCCTCCCCGCCTCAGCCTCCCAAGAAGCTAGGACTATAGGCATGAGCCACCATGCCTGGCTCCCAGCTTTTTTTTTTTTTCTCCTATTTTTAGTAGAGACAGGGTCTCATTCTTTCTTGCTCAGGCTGGTCCGGACCTCACTATCTCAAGGGATCCTCCCAGAGTTCTAGGATTACAGGCATGAGCCACCACGTCCAGCCACTCATAGAGTTTGAAGGCTTGATAAAATTATCTCCCTAGAGATCTCAAGCTGGGAAGGAGCTCCTAAATCTCCAGCACAAAACTGGGAATTTAAGGCTTTCCTCAATAGTATTTTGCATGCTGTCATTCACTCCATTGTTGCACTCGGTTTACGACAGTATTAATTACGTGAAAGTACCCCTTCCACTATCACTACATGACAGCCGCTGACCTTGTTTCCTCAACTAGCTACTTCAAGGTGCTCAACCTCCAATACCTGCACTTTTAAAATTCAGCATGTCACTCTTTCTTAGCACTTTTATAACACCTACACCACTATTACTTTGTGACATCCATGATCAGTGAAAACTGTTCTCTATAATCTAAAATGACAGAGTGAAATTGAGTCAACAAATAGATTGAGTGGCCTAGGACAGTGTGGACAGCCTACTAGCACTTTTTAGCAAAGAGCATTAATACAGCACATGACCAAGTTAGTTCTCATTGGCTGAGACCATAAGATAGTGCTCTACTTTTTACATATTTTTATATAAAAATATTTGGGGGGAACCTAGGATTATAATGAATCAATGCCATACAAAGCAGCACTAAACAAGGTCTGCACTTCCAATTTTACAAGGAAGGAAAATGGAGATTAAACTATTCAAATAGGGTCAAATTCCAAAAGATGTGCATGAATCAGGTTTGTAACCCAAAGGCACCCTAATCAGTATTCAGCAAAAGGAGCTCCTACTATCTGTCTACCCTGTGCAGTAGGTAGGTAGGGATTTGATGGTTGAGTAAACCAGGCATGGTCCCTCTGTTCACAGAATTTGAATATTTAGTGGAAGAGACAGGACAGCAAGTGAAATAATCCTACTAATAGGTATAAAAATATACAATTACTAAGAAAAGTTAAATTTTGCCATGAAGAGGGAGAGATGACTTGACCAGGTAGCTTAAGGAAGTCTTCACCAACAAAGTATTGTTTGCTCTAAAAGTGGGTGGTTGAATAAGTCCCCCTGTTAACTTACAATAAAAAGGAAAAGAACATTCTAGGCAGACAGTCAGCATATACAAAGGCCCAACAGTAGGAGAGAGGTACAATCACTACAAGGAACTGAAAGACGGCTAGCAGAGAGTGTGAAGAGAACAAGCATAAAGTTGGGGGAAGATGAGGCTGGATAGTTAGAGGACAGATTCTTCAGGACTTTGTATCTTAAAGCAGTTAGAAATCACAGAAGGATCTAAAAGAGGGAAATGTCCAAATCAGGTTTAAATTTTAACACTATATTAAGCTGCCTTCCAGATGACCTGCCTTGGCTAACTGATTATGATTAGGTCTAGGGACTTCATTTGATCACAAGTTTCAAAAGCTAACAATGAATGCAGCTACCATAACAGTCAATAAAATCAGGCTGTATTAGTAGCAGCAGATTGTTGAGTAGTAATAAAAAGCAAAGATTTAGAATTAGGAAGACTTTTTAAATTCCAGCTTACTTCAAATTCACTTACTAGTTGCATGATCCTCAGTAAACGACTGAATCCTAACTTGAAATCAGCCAGTACTTCACAAGTAACTGGCATACTGGTAGTGTCTCCACTGGTGCTCATGTTCCTTCTCATGCCCTTCCTCCACATCTCTGCTTTGCCCTGCCAGACCCTATCTAAATACATTTGCTTCTGACAATGCATTTTAAGAGGTACGCATGAACAAATCAGCTAAGAAAGAGTAAGGCAACCAAGAGGGCAGGAGAGCTAGATATCATGGCATAAAGATTCCAAGTTTATAAGCAAGCCATCCTTAAATGATTCATTGTAGTTTAGCCAGAAGTAACCTTTTCCAGCACTATTTTGACAAACTGAATGTATGAGGGAAGCTGGCTCAACATAAGGACTGAGAAACAAACTACCCAGCAATGACATAAGTTCCAGAACTAGCATCATCAAGGGAATTGAATTCAAGCAAACACTTAATCACCCAATACTGCAGAATCAACCGAAACACAAGAATACAATTAGATACTGCCAAATACTAAGCATTATTTCACATGGTTCTTTGGTATGTTTGGTTTTCTGGTTTGTTTTACTTGCCTTGCCTCTCAGTGACACAAACACTGTTGGTTTACCCAGAATTATAAACAGTTCTCACAATAAAATCCCTTCTTGCCAACCCATATCTGTACAAGTCTAAGAGAGTATGACATAATAGTATGACTTATAACAGATAACAGAAAGAGGAAAAAAGAAAACCCATTTCCAAGAATTTCTCCACAAAATAAAAATCCATAAAAATAAGAACTTGCTTTGCTTTTAAATGCTACACCAAAAACCACCATCAACATTCACCTTGATGCCACTGCCCAGCCTGAACTTACCTTCAGTGACAAGGCTGGGCCACATGATTTCTAAAGTTCCTTCTACTGCAAAGATTCTGACTCCAGACATTGTCCAGTAATAAAGACAAATACAATTTACTGGACTCTCCCTAGTGCTGTACTTGGAAAGCTAATCGTGGTCACCAAGACACAGAACAAGAAACCCTAATAAGTAGTTTGTGAGGGTGCAAGAGACCCAAACGCCACCCTTATGGTGTCTCTAGGCATCAGAACAACCTCTCTGGGGATTTCCAGAAATTATGGAATATTAACTGTGACCTTCAATCACGTCATTTGCTGTGACAATTCTTACTTTGATATTTAATTTTAAATGAGTGTGGGTACTCTGTTTCTCAAACTAGACTGTAAATTCCTGGTGGGTAAAGACCATGGTTTATTCTGCCTTTTATCTCATATAGTACCTATTACACATAATGCTTACATATTTAATAAATACTGTAGATGAGAGCTCGATGTGATGGTGAATCACAGTGTTAATAGCAAATTAATTTTTCTTCACCTAGGCTGGATAACTTTTTTAATGCCATCTAAGTATTATCGCCTCCATTTCCCCTCAAAAAACTGTGTATCAGGGCAAATTTACTTTGAAAAAAAAAAAAAAAAACCGCTCTAATCTAGGCAACAGAGAGACCTTCTCTCAAAAAAACAAACAGAAAAAAACCAAAATGAAAATAAAAAACTATGGTTTGGAAGCAATAAATTTCACGATTGACATCACAACACTTAGATAAAAAAAAAAAATTTACAGATTTCCTTTATTTTTAAGGTATATTAGTGCTGGCTTTGGCAGCGCATATACTAAAATTGACCCAAAAGAAAGATTAGCATGGCCCCTGGATGCAAATTCATGAAATGTTTCATATTTTAAAATAAAAATAAAGCATATTAATCACTTTCTAAAAATAAACTTCTCTCGAAAAATCAAAATGTTTGATTTTTGTATTATTATTTCAACTTGCAGAACATTCATCTACCATTGTAGAAGCACTCTAATAAAGCAGGATCTAAATGTGAAATTACAATTTGCAAATTACAACTTTTCTTTAAATATTAACTGTTGTAACACCACACAGTCAAGGAAACTAGAAGAGCAATGAGCATTTCTATTCATAGTATTCCTCCAATAAAAGATATGAAAAGCAGCCTGGTGGTGGCAGCATAATACAGGTTCTTAGGAAAGGTATTCTCAGGTTTTTCTGAAGCAGCAGGAATAAAACACAAGAATTTTCAAGAGAAACATTAAGAAAATTGTAACCAGCAGGAAAATACAGATGATTCTGAACAATTAATAAAAACAAGTATCTTTACCCAAAGAACTTCTAAGAGAATTACACCTAAGTGAAGAAAATAGCCTTAGTCAAATTCCTAGATATAGAAGTGATTTGTTGTAAGAAATCAACACAAACACTAGAAGACACCATTACCTTGAATTCTCTTCAAAGGAGTTTTAGCTATCAAACATATTGATAATATTTATTTACAATACAGTATACTTGTACATTCCCTTTAACATCTAGTATTGTATCTCTCTTGCTCTTTTTTTTTTTTTTTTTTTTTTTTTTTTGAGACAGAGTCTCCTCCTGTTGCCCGGGCTACAGTGCCATGGCTGCCTAGCTCAGAGCAACCTCAAACTCCTGGGCTCAAGTGATCCTCCAGCCTCAGCCTCTCAAGTAGCTTAGCTGGGACTACAAAATTCAGGATGCCCAGCTAATTTTTTCTATTTTTAGTAGAGATGGGGTCTCACTCTTGCTCAGGCTGGTCTCCAACTCCTGAGGTCAAGCAATCCTCCCGCCTTGGCCTCCCAGAGTGTTAGGATTACAGGTGGGAGCCACCGCGCCTGGCCTAGTATTGTTTCTCCCACGGTAGGCATGCAATGCTTATTTACTGAATGGTTTGAACAAGGTAGTCCCAGAGAGATATACACATGTTCGATTAAGTCCTTTGTCTTTGCTAATTTACAAATGGTTTAAAAGAAAAGGAAAGCAAGGAAGCAGAGGAAGCTTACGAGTTGGTATTTAAAATGGATAATCTTAGGTATGACTTTATCAACATCAATTCAAGTATTTACTGAGTAACTGCCATACATCAGGTGCTGAGGAAAGCCCTCCAAGTACAATGATAGGGCCCTACTCCTCTTAAGAGAGCTCAAAGTCTAGAATAAATAAAGATATCATAGTTGATATTCCTCTGATGGAGAAAGATTTTTTTAAAATATGAGATCATGCTAGTACCTAGAACAAATGAAAACAATGTCAAACATTAAAACCCAAGACATATGAACTAACCTGTACTTTTCAAAGGTAACTGTCTCAAGCAAAAGCTATATACAGGTTATACAAAACCAAAAACTAGGCTGGGCATGGTGGCTCACGCCTGTAATCTTAGCACTCTGGGAGGCCAAGGTGGGAGGATGGTTTGAGCTCAGGAGTTCGAGACCAGCTTGAGCAAGAGTAGACCCCTCTCTACTAAAAATAGCAAGACATTAGCTGGACAACTAAAAACATATATTAAAAAAAAAACTAGCCGGGCATGGTGGTTCATGCCTGTTGTCCCAGCCTCTCGGGAGGCTGAGGCAGAAGGATTGCTTGAGCCCAGGAGTTTGAGGTTGCTGTAAGCTAGGCTGACGCCATGGCACTCTAGCCTGGGCAACAGAGTGAGACCCTGTCTCAAAAAAAAAAAACCAAAAACTAGTACATCTAAGCCTGTTATCTTTTACATAATGCTTTTTCAAATTATTAGGTTACTCAACTATGTAAATTTCTTAAATACATAAATCTATTGGTTCATGGGCAAAGAATTCCCCCTGGTCCAGGAAACATCTAGAATATTTCGCTAACTCAGATATACTAAAGGAAGGCAAAGAATAATATTAACCTGGTAAACTGTTTAGATTCTTCTGATACAGGGGAGGAACTAGAAAAAGGAGAAACAGGGAAAAGTACCTAACAGAGGAGAAAGTACAGTGCTGAAAGTGACAATGTATTCTATGCAGAAATGTAAAGTTGGGATGAATTTACCGACACAATAGGATAAAGAGATAAGTATAGAAATATCAGGTTGGCGACGGGTACTCAAGGCGATTCTCTATTTAGGTTAGAGATGATGGGCAAAATCAAGACATCTTATGTAATTCTTAAAGAACTCACATTTTGAAGGAAGATTATTTTCATTATATGGAGGCAGACTGGCTGCAGGGTTAATAGCTAGAAAGTTCAGGAATAAAAAGATTCCACTAGTTTTTAGTTGTAAAAGATAACTAGCATATATAAATCGACTATAGCATTGTAAAGAAAAGAGAAATAAATAGAAATTCAAATAACTGGTTCTATAAACAGGAACTTTAAAATTTTCATTCCTTGGAATATTGCACTTGATTCCATTCTTAGGATCTACCGATGAATAAGGCAAGTTACCCGAAACTGCCTTTATGCTTTCTGCATCCCGTTATTGAAAATGATTAAGCTTATCCTTCATGTCTTAAATATATCACAATGAAGATGGAGAAAGCATCAATCTCGCCACTAATATCACATAAAAGGCTGGGAATGCTTCAATCTCACCGTTATTACTACGACAGGCAGTTCTGTATATTAGGAATATGTTTACCTGTTAACATATGCACCTAAATTATCCCACCCAGTTGAAGACCCGCATTAAATAGGATTTTTTTCAACCGATATAAGAAAAACTTACAGCCCCTACTACTGGTCACTGTTTAAAAATCGGAGTATAACAAACATACAATTAAACGCCTTCTTATGAACACAGCTTGGTAATTCCTTACATGCGTACACGTCCGTATAAACTCCACCACTTACTTTTCTAATATTTTCATCTCTCCTACAAAACCAAAACCAAATCTATCATTGGAAAGGGACGAGCTCTTGCACTCCCTTCAGAAGTAAGATGCGAGAATTTCAAAAGAGGAACACTGTGCTGGGGGAGGGTAATAATGGCAGCTCATAAAATCCAGGGTGGAGAGACGACCCCGGTCCCCCGATCGCTTGGTTCCAAGACAAAGCTCAGCACCGCCAACCTCCACAAACATACAAAGAAAAAATACAAAAGCTTCTCACGGTTGGGCGGGGGCGTAGAGACGTGAAAAGACGTTACGAACGGAAGACACGCAGGGAGGAGAGGCCCGGGTGCCCCAGCCGGCTCGCTGGGGCCCTCGGCCGGGTCTCCTAAGCCCGGAGAGGGTCGCTGGGAGACCTGCTCATAGTAACAACCTCCCTCCCCCTTTCCGAAGCTCAAGAGCTGGAGGTAGGGGTTGGGGGCATCTATCGACACACACACACCATCCAGCCGGGAGGAGCCATCCTACCTAGCCCCGAAAGGTGCAGGGAGCCGAGAGCAGCAGGGGACAGGGGAGAGGTGGCGGGGCAGCCCGGGAGGACGCCTAGGCGAACGCGCGCTGCCCAGCCCCCGCAGACCACGCTAAGGCCTCCGCGGCCCGTAGGGGGTTGACGCAGTGACCAGCCGAGACGCGGTGGCGGCGGCTGCCGGGGTCGCAAACCCGGGCCCCCCCTCCCTCTGCGCCCGTTCCCCGCCGGCCGGCGGCCCTCCTTCCTAGCTCTGCCGCCCGCTCGGCCCGCGGCCCCCTCCCCTCGCCCGGCGCTCAGCCACGCAACGTCCTACCTGCAGGTGACCTGTTTAGTCCAGCCGCCGCCGCTGCCGTCGCTGCCGCCGCCCCTTACTCCCGCCCCCGGGTACGGGGCGGCGACTGTGGGGAGAGGGGTGGGGGAGGCCGCTGCCACCGCCGCCGCTGCCGCTTCTGCTCCTGATGTTGTGGCTGTTGTTCCTGGAGCCGCAGCCTCCGCCATTACTGTTTATCCCACACAGCAGTGGCCCCGGAACTTCCGGGATCACATAGTTCCGGTCCGGCCGCGGAGAGAAAAAGGCGGCGAGGCGAGGGAAGGAGACGGAGGCGCCCGCTCGGTCCCCGCCACCTCCGCGCCGCGTCTCCGTGCGCTCTGGCTACTAGAGCTGCGGGCCCGGAACGTGCGCGCCCGCGGTCCGCCCCCCGCGCCGCTGATTGGTGGACGACGCGTCTCCACCGGGGAGGGGGCGGGGCTACACGGGGCTCTGTACAGGTGTGCCGCGACGCTCCAAATGCTGGTGACGAAAGTCCACATTCATAGCCTTACTTCCCCATAGAGGCCGATGTGGGGGAAGTGGGTGGGGATTGGAGATCTGGGTTCGAAATATCTGAGTTTGAATCCGGATTTTCCCAAGTACGAACTTGGGCTAGATGCCTGTTCTCGCTCAGCCTCAGTTTCCTCCTCTCCCTAATGAGGATGTTAGTCCGCCCTGCTTCATATGGCTGTGAGGATTATATGAGATGCGTGGAAATCAGGGAGCTTAGTGCCTGGTAAACAGTAAACAATAAATGTTATCTCTTATTCCTGATATCAGCAGTGTGACCTTGGCTAAGTATTTTAACCTCTCTAAACTCGAGAGAATAACACTGTGGCTAAGAAAAGGCTCTGGAATCCACTCGTTCCCATTTTCTCCTGGCTTCTCTCCTAGCTCTGTTGTCTTTGAGCAAGTTATCTTACCTCTTGGTGTACCTACTTTCTCCTGGAAAAATAATAATAATAATAATTTCAAATAGACCGGTGTGTGGCTCACGCCTGTAATCCTAGCACTCTGGGAGGCCCAGGAGGGAGGATCACTTGAAGTCAGGAGTTCAAGACCAGCATCTTTGTTTCTGGCTTATTTCATTTATCATAATGTCCTCCAGGTTCATGGCAAATGGAAGACCTTCTTTTTTAAGGCTGAATAATATGAAATATACAAGCTTCTGAGGATTATTTCTAAAACTATGAAAATTAAAGTATATTTATTATAATTGTATTTCCGATTAATGCCCATTGTCCACTCAGATGCTGCATATTAAATCCTGAGCTTCCGTAGGCAGTTTTCCATAAGCCCTTATATGCTTTATTTCCATAGTCCCTCTACTTTGAGAAAGTGAAAATCAGTCTGCTGATAATCGGACAGTGATGTACCTAACATACAAACAAAGAGTGTCAAAGCCAACAGAAATCAGTGCTTCTCCCAAGGCCATACCGTAGCAAAATGATTAGCAGTCTCCTGAAAGAAAACCAAAATATTTCACTTCAAAATATACTTCTTTGACATATTTCCAGATAGCTATTCAGAAGGGCTAAGAAACACAATAATAGGGGCCGGGCGTGGTGGCTCATGCCTGTAATCCTAGCACTCTGGGAGGCCGAGGCGGGTGGATCGCTCAAGGTCAGGAGTTTGAGACCAGCCTAAGCAAGAGTGAGACCCCGTCTCTACTAAAAAATAGAAAGAAATGATCTGGACAACTAAAAATATGTATATATATAAAAAAAAAATTAGCTGGGCATGGTGGCACATGCCTGTAGTCCCAGCTACTTGGGAGGCTGAGGCAGAAGGATCGCTTGAGCCCAGGAGTTTGAGGTTGCTGTGAGCTAGGCTGACGCCACGGCACTCTAGCCTGGGCAACAGAGTGAGACTCTGTCTCAAAAAAAAAAAAAAAAAAAAAAGAGACACAATAATAGCTGAAATGCTGTCTTTTGTGGGGGAAATTTCCATCTGCAGAGAATCTGCATTGATGCAGTCAGGGTTTCTTTGAGGCCCTCCCCGGTCGGGATCTAAGAAAGATAAACAGATTGTTACATCTTTAGAGGTCCGAAAGAAACATTTACCATCTATTCTCTCGGAGGGCTACTACCTGGGAGGTTTCATTCACGTAACAAAACCACCCTTGCTATCCAGGCCTTCTCTTCACCCCCTTCCCATAACCTGTCTTGCCTCCTCCTCTATTCTCCCTTCTTGCTTCTTTCCTGGAACTCTGATCTCATGATGACACACTGGTAACCTTCTCACTGGGCCTTTGCATGAGCCATTGCCGCTGATGACCACCCTCATTGCCCAAGTATGTTGCTTGGCTAGCTCCTCCAAACTTTTGCTCAAATCTCAGTTGCACAACAAGAAATTCCCAAATCTCACTTCTCCTCTCAATGCCTTTTTAAATATTGCAAACCGTTTCCTCACCCTCCACCCTACTGCACCCTAATTCCCCAAAGGAGTGCAGGAAAATTCACCCCAAAATATGACTCCTTGGTATAAAGTGTATTTTGAATTGAAGGCCAGTAGAGATAACGAGCCTTGGAAACTGCTTTCTTTCCTCTATTTCCGTGAAGACCCCAGGGACCCATCAAGGAGAACAATTGTCTTTCCCTCCCCTCCCTGTTATCTCATTATCCTATTTTAGGAATGAGAAGCAAGAATGCAACCAGACCTGGCCCAAGCCTTTTTCAAAATAATGCCTGTCTTTCAAGTTAATTTAATTTCCAAAGAGAATCATTTACAAGTCAATCTCTTTCTCCCATCCATTCATTCTCCCAAGTATCTATTCTTTCTCCCCAGTAACCATTTACTGACCCTCAACAGAATTACCTATATTTCCCACCTCCCCCCACCCCAGGAAGACATATAAGTATTTGGGATATTGGGGAATCACTCCGTCATTCTACCCTTGTGCACGGTAACAAAATTTGTATACTCTTCCTCTTATTAACCTGCTTTATCATGAGTTGATTTCTCAGCAAAACTTCCAATAGCAAAGGGGAAGTTTTCCCTTCACCCCAACACCTCTGCTCTGCTCTACTTTTCCTTTATTCTATAGCATTTGCCTTTTAACTTACTATAGAATTGATTTATTTGTTATGTTTATTTATTGTCTGTCTTTCCTAGCTAGAATATAAGCTCTGGGAGGACAAGAATCTTGGCCTGTTTTTATTCAGATATATCTCAAGTTCCTAGAACAATGTCTAGTATATGACAGACGTTCAATAATATTTGGGTAAACGACAGAATTCTCTGATATTATAAAAATTACTCAGTAACACTATGCCTTGACCCACCATCCATACCAAATAGGAATAATGATGTTTTGTAATATAAGGAAACAAAATAAACTAAACAAAAAGCCATGTCTGTTTCAGTTTGCTGGGGTACAAATTCAGCAGAAGAACAATTCATGCATTTTTTCACTCACAAGATATTTATGAGGGCCCCTGCTCTACCATCAATACACACACAGCCAGCTTCTTAATTGTAGGGGGAGTAATGGCATGTTGTAATGTGAGGACTTCTAGAACCTTCTCAGATTGCTAATGCCTTTGCAGATGCCAAAGTCCAGAGGGGGCTGCCTGACTCTGGGGAGGACCCTCCTGGGAGCAAAAGAGCTTTGCCTTACCCACCGCCACTGACTGGGGGTAAGGCCAGTGCGGAGTGCAGGGAACTTTACCCCAAAATATGGCTCCCTGGCATAGTATTTTGAATTAAAGGCCCTTACAGACCGCCTAAGGCTAAACGAGACTTTTCCCCTAACAGCAAAAGACCTGACAGACCCACCAAAGAGAACAACTGTTTTCCCTTCCCCTCCCTAGTATCTCATCTTCTATTGGAGAAAAGAAGACCAAGAACTGGATCCAGCCGGTAGTGACTCCTGCCTGTCTGTAGTCCTAGCCCTCTGGGAGGCTGAGGCGGGAGGATCGCTTGAGCTCAGGAGTTTCAGACCAGCCTGAGCAAGAGCAAAACCCTGTCTCTACTAAAAATAGAAAAATTAACCGGGCATGGTCGCTGAGGCCTGTAATCCTAGCACTCTAGGAGGCTGAGGCCAGAGGATCACTTGAGCCCAGGAGTTTGAGGTTGCTGTGAGCGAGGCTGACGCCAGGGCACTCAAGGCGACAGAGGGAGACTCTGACTCAAAAAAGAAAAAAAAAAAAAAGACCAAGAAAACAACCCACTTGAACAGATCCTTTCACGAGATTATGTCTGTCTCTCAGGCTCACTCCATTTCCAGAGAGAACCATTCACAAATTAGTCTCTGTTCCCCTATCTCTTCATTCTTCCTGGTAATCCTTTATTGCCCCTCAACAGAATTACCTATATTTCTCATCTCCTCCACCCCTCTGAAACAAGACTATAGAAGTTTCTGGGCCCCAGTGGGATATTGGGCAATCTCTCTGTGATTTCCACTCCCCCACCCCTACTCCTGTCCCATGCACTCTGATACATTTGTATACCTTTTCCCCCTGCCTTTGGTCAGTTGATTTTCCAGAGAACCTTCCTAGGGTGAAAAGGAAGTTTTCTCTTGGCCTCCACACCAGCTTAAGAACACTTGGTAGAGATCAGAGGAGAGAAAGGAGGGTTAACGAGAGGAGGTGGTGGGTGTCTCCTTCGCAGTCTTGCATGAAGCCATTGTCATGTCCTGAGCGTAGTAAGCATAGTAAATAAACAAAACAAAAATATTGCATGGCTTGACAAGGAGTGCGTAGCAGAGCTAGTCAGGAGAACACAAACCTTAAATCAGGACCATGCAGAAAATCTAGGCTACATAGGAGACATGGGGGAATTTGGGGGCCTGAACACAGTAGCCGTGTGTCCCTGGGCAAGCTACCACCTCAGTTCCCGAAACTGCCCTTTATAAAAGTAATAAAGGGCCACGAGGTGGGAACTGTGGTTGGGGAAATACATATATAACGAGCCATTGTTCCCTAGCTTGCTTTCCTATAATTGCCTACTACTCAGGAGTCGCATAGCTGATGTTCACAAAGATTCTTAGCTTTCTTCATTGCTGCCATAGATAACATCACCCTTGTGAAACCTAAGGCTAGTTTGCGAGATATCTTTCAGGCCCTGCATTCTGGTGGAATGGCGGACCCATGCAGACCAGTGGCCTATACCCAGGAACTGACTCGCCTGGTATTGAGACCCCCACTCAAGAACCAACTCAACAAAGAAGACAATTTCCACACCCCTATTGTTTCTGTCTTGAACCCAGCCAATTAGCAGCCCCAACTGCCTAGTCCTTTGCCTGCCAACTACCTTTAAAAACCCTTGTTCCCAAATTCTCCAAGAGACAGATTTGAGAACTTCCTCCCATTTCCTTGCATGGTGCCTGCGATGTTAAACTCTTTGTCTGCCGTAACCTCTGGGGTGTCTCAGTGTGTTGGCTTCCTCTTCTTGAGCAGCAGGCAATGAACATGGTTGGGCTGTAACATCTCCTTCTTGGTGAAACAAGCCTAATAAAATATCTTCCTTGAAGTTTTTTGCGTTTTTTTTTTTTTAAGACATAGTCTCGGCGGGCGCGGTGGCTCACGCCTGTAATCCTAGCACTCTGGGAGGCCGAGGCGGGCGGATTGTTTGAGCTCAGGAGTTCGAGACCAGCCTGAGCAAGAGCGAGACCCCGTCTCTACCAAAAATAGAAAGAAATTAATTGGACGGCTAAAAAAATATATAGAAAAAATTAGCCGGGCATGGTGGCGCATGCCTGTAGTCCCAGCTACTCGGGAGGCTGAGGCAGAAGGATC
>RJWJ010013711.1:0-39339 GCA_004363605.1 Indri indri | reverse complement strand
TACATTCCCTTACTTAAGAAGTGTACTCCTTACAAACAACCCTGTGGGGTAAGCTTTCTTTTTTTTAGAGGAAGGAATGAAGGCTCACACAAGTTAAGAAATGTCCCCAAATCACAGCTAACGAACAGCTGAGCCAAGATCTGAATCCAAACCAGTCTGGCCCAAAGTCCCTGCCCTCACCAGGGCTCATCTGTCTCATTAGGTCTCAGACAATCGAGCCTGAACCTACGAAGAGGTGAAGTCTGGTCAGGATCCATCCACGTGATTGCATTTGGGCATATCCCACTGTGTTCAAAAAGCAAGATAACATTTATTGGAAGTGAAGAAGAAAAAGGAAGAATGGAAGCACCAAATGAGCTAGAAATGAGACTCGTGCCAAAAAGCATCCCTTCAGATCTGTACACTGGCTTAAGGTGAACCACAAATCTAGCTCAAGAACTTCTAAAGAGGACACTGATGGATTACAGAATTTAGTGTCTATAAACAACAAATCTACCAACTATTCGAACAAACTTCCTTTATTACATTCCTTTAGGACCTGAAGGTAATTTCAGCATAGTTAAGTCCATACCTGCTAACATCATACGCCAAAGCAAAGGCTGAAGAATCACTGTATTTTCCTCTGTATTCAACATTCCAAATGTCGCTGTCTACTCTCATGATACTGAAGCCCAGTTTACAGCAAATGATTGTCAAGGAAAGAATCTCTAGTATAGGTGCTAATATTTTTTTCTTTTTTTTAAAGTCAACAGATTCTGATTACCTTTCATTGACAACAAATCTACTTAGGACCCCTTTGCCGCAGAAGCGGTGGTTTTTTAACCCTTTTTAACATAACTTTTTTATTTTTAATAAAGCTTTTTCTCTTTTGGAGACAGGGTCTCACTCTGTTGCCCTGGCTAGAATGAAGTGGCATCATATTAGCTCACTGCAGCCTCCAACTCCTGGGCTCCAGCAATCCTCCTGCCTCAGCCTCCTGAGTAGCTGGGGTACTACAGACTCATGCCAACACACCCACCTAATTTTTCTATTTTTTGTAGAGATGATTAAAGCCTTTCTCAGGCTTTAATAAAGTTTTAATCAAAATGCCAAACAGCTAAAACAGAGTGGCTCTGGAATAAAAGTGAAAGTTTTCCCATTGGTTTCTCCAGGCAAGAGGAAAAAAAAACAGATCAAAATGTTTCAGTCAACTCAAATCTTTCTGGATTTCTATTCATTCAACTACAAAAAACTGTGGTTGAACTGGGGTAACGGCTCAGCATACCACTTCAGAAATTCTGTCAACATAAATTGCAATGAAATCTGCTAAATCTTATTATTTATTTTAGTATTTTAATAAGGATAGTCAAATTAATCAAATTCTATTCAAATCAGGAAAACAAATCGCATTCTATCCATTCAGACATGAGTTCCTCATTTTGTCAACAACCAATGCCTGCAAAACAATCTTTAAAAAAATAAATTTCAAAATTACCAGAAATACTCTGAGGCTGACACTAGATTTAGCACCTCCCCCACAAAATAACCAAAATATCAAGCAACTAAAAATAATTTATGAAATCCAACACTTCAGAAATAATATGTGAATGTTAATTGGATCTACAAAAGAATTATGAATAGGAACCTAATGCTTGGCCAGTTTTAGACAAAGCCCATGGAAAGTTTAGCACCATTTACTGAGATTCAGATTTCTGAAAAAGAATTGAACATCTTGAGAAAAACAGAAAACTGCACATATTTTAAAACTATATTATGTTACAGCACTTCTGAGACAAGAAAACCACAAACGCCAACTTTTGGACACGTTCATATTAATAAGAGCCTATCCTCATACTCTTCTAGCAGTAAAAGTTTAAGAGTTTTTTAATAAAATCTTAAACATCGGAAAGCCAAAAATGCATAGTAAGAACTGCATTAAGTACTAGAAATACAGGCATCTCCAATTTTGAATATCTAATGTTACGGAAATACAAAAACCTAAAAATTCATTTATATTTTTTGGCATGATTCAGTTTCTTTTTTTTTTTTTTTTTTCTGAGCTCATTCATTCATTTTGCTTGCTAGTTCATTCGTTTCTGATGACCAAGCACAATCAGTGCTCACACTAACGACTGGGAATGTCCTCTCCTAGTGGAAAAGGTTAATCACAAGAGTCTATCATGTCAAACATTGGGCAGGGATTGGGGTAGACGGAGAGAGTTGTGTTTTTCTTTTTTTCTTTTTCAGGAACTCACTGACACACAAAAATAGCAGTAAATTAGGCAAGGTAAAGATATTGTTATATCTGCAAAACAACCCAAAAAATAAATGTCTCCTCAGTAAAAAGAATGCCATCACTTTCAACCCTGTTTCCCATCCTTGGCACTTCAATTTAACATCTGTGTGGAACCAGACTACCCACCTATATATTCCACAGAATATTAAAATATTTGAATGTATTACGTTATTAAGTACGAAATGTCTGATGTCTTCGAGTACTAGGTTTGACAGTTGATATCTCTGACATTTCACTTTGACACTTCTTGTTTTATTTTTATTGTGAAGGTGCATCCTCAGTCTTGCAAATGCACGTTTTGGCTTATGATTATCTTTCAAATTTTTTTAGAGCAATTTTTGTGAAACCATGGATAAGTCAAAAATTCGTGTTATATTCTAATACGAGTTCCACTGTGGAACCAATGCAGTACAGACAGCTTGAAATACCAATGAAGTGTTTGGGAAGGATGTGGCTAATGAACACGGTATGTCAAGGGTTTGCGAAGTTCCATTCTGGTGATTTTAATCTTGAAAATGAGCCACGTGGGCAACCCGAGACCAATGTGGATAATGATGAGCTGAAAGCTGTAGTGGAAGCAAATCCATCTCAACCTATGTGTGAATTAGCAGCAAGGTTTGATGTTATTATTCCAAAAATATTGGACCACTGGAAACAAATGGGCAAGGTAAAGAAGCTGGATAGATGTGTTCAGCACGAATTAAATGAGTGTCAGAAGAGAAATCGTCTGGAAGCTTGCCTTTCTTTGCTGTCACAATGTAAAGGTGAACAATTTCTACACTGCATTGTCATGCAAGATGAAAAATGGATTCTTTTTGACAATCACAAGTGTTCAGCACAATGGTTGGCTAAAGACGAAGTGCCGAAACACAGTCCAAAACCGAATATTCATCAAAAAAAAGCTAATGGTGTCTGTTTGGTAGTCCAGTGCTGGTATTATCCAGTACAGCTTCATGAAACCTGGTCAATCAATTACAGTGGATATCTACCCACTTGGATGAAATGATGAGGATGCTTGCCATTAAGCAGCCGAGATTGGTCACTAGAGACAGGCCAATCCTCTTGCAAGACAACGCTTGACCACATGTCAAACAAACAACACTGCTCAAACTACAGAAGCTGGACTTGGAAACACTCTGTTATCCACCGTATTCACCAGACCTTGCAGCAAGTAACTACCACTTCTTCCAGGCTTTAGACCACTTCTTGCAAGGAAAAATATCCAATTCTCAACAACCTGTAGAAACACCTTTCACAATTTCATCGCCACTCACTCTCCAGGCTTCTTTGCTGCTGGCATAAACAAGCTACTGTTAAGATAGCAAACATGTGTCGATAGTTTAGATGGCTACTTTGATTAATTGTACTGCTTCTTGTTTGAGATGTAACATACTACACTTTTGATTCGAAATCATAAATTTCGTTTTTAATGATCTAATATTTGTCTATTACCCAAAATTAACTAATGGTAAGCAAAAATAGTAATTATTATAGTTTGCTTATAATAATTATCACCATCTTTCCCCTTCTCTAGTTTGGATATTTTACTTACTTTTATATTTTAATCTAGTTTCTATCTTCTTGTTTTTGAAAATATCAGTTTCATATTCCAAAAGACAGACAAACATTCATTCTAAAATTCTAAAGTCAAAAAGGCAGTCACAGACATCAGATAATGATTTTTTTAAAAAACATTCTTAACGTTAAATCCTACCTAGGTGGTTTGAGATAAACAAAACTGACAAACCTTTAACAAGATTGACCAGAAAATAGAGAGAGAGAATACACGTGTGCACACACACATGTGCACACAAATTGGCAAAATAAGAAATAAAAACAAAGATCGATCACTACCAATTATAAAAAGTTTATAAGAATTATAAGGGAATACTACGGAGTAATTTATGCCACCAAACTAGACAATGTGGATGAAAAGAAAAATTCCAGGAAATATAAATTAACGAAACTGACTTAAAAAGGAAAAAAGCTGAATAAAACCTATGACAAATTAAAAGACTGCACTAGTAATTAACAATCTTCCCACAAAGAAAAGCTCAGGCCCAAATGGCCTCACAGGTGAATGTTTAAGTA
The DNA here is from genome assembly GCA_004363605.1 of Indri indri. Lineage (NCBI taxonomy): Eukaryota > Metazoa > Chordata > Mammalia > Primates > Indriidae > Indri > Indri indri. Next base: position 34,973 of record RJWJ010013711.1, on the reverse strand, counting down.
AGAAATATCAATCCACAAATTCTTCCAGAAAACAAAAGAAGAAACACTTCCCAACTCAATCTATAAAGCCAGTTTTATCCTGACACCAAAGCAAGACAATAACATAAGAAAACTACAGATCAATATCCTTCATGAATATAGATGTAAAAATCCTCAACAAAATATCTCAAACCAAATCAAGCAACATATAAAGGGATTATACACCACAAAAGAGATTTATGCCAGGAATACAAGGTTGGTTCAACCTCCAAAAATCAACATGCTATATATAATATCAATAAAGGACAAAAATTACATGATCATCTCAATAGATGCAGAAAATGCATTACAGAAAATGCAATGCCCATTCATGATTGTTACGGTTTGTTAAAGATGTTAAATAACATTGAGAACAACACTATAGTATGTTGTGTCAAGCAAGACACAACAAGGAAGTGAAGGCAAAATGCATGAAACAAAAGAAGTTTATTACTCACAAGTCCCAGAGAAGTTAGGGGTGCCCACCTAACTTTTTCATTTTTGTAGAGACAGGGTCTTGTTATGTTGCACAGGCTGGTCCTCCAACTCCTGGCCTCCAACTCTTGCCTCAGCATCCCAAAGTGCTGGGATCATAGGTGTGAGCCACTGCACCCAGTCCAAAAAAGAATTTGTAAAAACTGAACGGGAAAAGAACAAAATTCCTATAGAAAAAAATGGGCAATAGACAACTCTCAAAAAAATATAAAAATTTCCCTTAAACGTATGAAAGGATCTTCAACTTTAGCCATAACGAGGGAAACACAATTAAACTACACCAAAATTTTTCACCCATTAGTTTGGTAAAAATTCAAAAGTTTGACAATATACTCTAATTGGCAAGGCTATAAAGAAATAGGCACTCACTGCTCATAGCAAATACAAAAATGGTACCATCTCTATGGAGCAGAATTTGGCAGTATTTAACAAAATTATATATGCATTTATCCTTCAACCCAGAAATCCAACCCTGAGGACTTTAGCCTCAAGTTTAACCTCCTGCAACACAAAAATACATATGCACAAGGTTGCTCATAGCAACATATTTGTACTATAATTGCAAAATATTGGAAACTACCTAAATGTCCAAGCACAGAAGACCAGGTGATCAACTACATTATATTCACACTATGTGGACAGCACTATGTAACCTGGGTGAAATTAATTAAGTAATGAAGAAGGGCTCTAGGAACTGATACAGAGTAATTTCTAGGGTGTATTTTTTAGTGAAAAAAAAGCAAAGTACAACAGAACATACACAGTATGCTACTTTCTGGTTTTGAGAGAAAGGGAAATAAAACATGGATATATTTTCTTATCTTCACAAAAGAAACCAGAGAACAGTGAGGCTGGTTATCTATAAGGGGGAGGAAGGGCAGGGTCAAAGGGATACAAGGGATACTTCTCTGAAACTGTAACTTTTTGTACAGTCTGTACTTCTTGAAGCATGTTAAAAATGCTAATATGTTATAAAGAAAATGAAATCAACAGGATCGGGAAGGGACCTAACACAAATGATCTAGGCGCAATTTAAATAAATAACAAAACCACACTGAAGGGAAGAATTTCTCCATTTAACCTTAAGTTAAAATTTACTAGCATAAATGTTCATAACATCTTGTGAAAAACCTTTAGGATCTTTTGTGACAGTCCCTTTTTTCATTGCTAATATTGGTTACTTATGCTTTCTGGTTTTTTTTAATTGATTAATCTCACCAAATTTATTGGTGTCATCAGTCTTTTCAAAAGAACTAGCATTGTAGATGTTCTCTACTACATATTTGTTTTCTATTTTACCAATTTCTTCTTTTTTAATGTCTACCTACTTCTTCCGGGTTTAGTTTGTTATTCTTTTCTAACTTCTTGAAATAAATGCTCAGATCATTAAGTATTTTTCAGGCTTTCTTCTTTCCTAATACATAGCGTATGCTATAAAGTTTCCTCTGAGTATGACTTTAGCTGCACCCCACAAACTTTGATATGCAGTATTTTTATATTAAGGCTAATCAAACTATTTTCTAAAATTTTCTAATTCTCATTGTAATATCTGCTTTGATCATAGGTTATTTACAAAAGATTTTCTAGTTACCTTTTGTTATTGATTTTAGCTTAATTTAGAAAACACTTCTGTTTGATTTCAATCCTCTAAACTATACTGAAACTTGCTTTTGCCCCAACAAGCTAACAGCTTGGGTGAACATCTAGTGTACTTGCAAAGAATGTGTATTCTTTCTGTAGCTGTTAAGTACAACGTTTAGAAATGTGAGGGCAAGTTTATCAAGTTTGTTGTTCAAATCTTCTATGTCCTTTGTTCTATCAGTTGCAAAGTATGTTGAAAAAACACTTCCCTCTGATTGTGACTTTATTTCCTCTGCCTACGTCTTTTTAAACCTATATTATGATCATTAATACTCTTTCTGGATGACCTGGACACCCTTTTATAGAGAACTGAAAAGTGAATGCCCTCTCTATATGACAATATTTTTTCAGCTAATTATTATCCAAATGGATTAATATCACCTACCTCAAAAATTAAATCATTTTTACAGACATCATCCAACGTTTAATTGGCTCATATCTAATAACTCCAGACAGGAAGACCAATTTGTTTAATTACGCAGAAGTACATTTTGCAACTAGCTCACACTGCCAGGCACACAGGGAAAGTAGCAATGCTCTGCAACACATTCCAGACAATTTACTCAGACTTTCTACAGCCCATGGTACTAATTTTTCCAAACTAAAATTACCTCTGCCCTGCTCTCTAGCAAAGGCTGCAAATCTCACCCTGCCCTTCAGTGCCCGTGGCATCATACCCCACCGAGCCCGGATGCAGCCTCAGAATCATTCTCCCACAAGGCTCCAGACCACACTCGCTGGCACCAGCACGTGACCCAAAAGCCACAAACAACTCTGCTCTAGCAGAATCTGAGGATCTGGCTGAGTACCTGTCCACGCGGTCTAACACTTGAGGAAAATTCTTCCATGCAAGCAGTCCTTCCGAGAATCCTGGAGCTCAGGTATAGGGTCAGAGTCTTGATTGCGCCCTCCAAGTTCGCAGTCAGGCGCCACCTCCCAGCTGGGACCGGGCGCCCCTTCCAGGCCGTCCTAGGCCGCCTTCTGCTTCTCCACCAGCAGCAGTGCTTAGGGTGATCCCTCTCTCTGCTACTACACTATCAGCCCCTCAAGGGCAGGGTCCGTCTGATTCATCCGATAGCTACAGCACCTGGGAATGCCTAGGACGCAGACACCCTCCTCCAAAGCTTGCCTCTACAATCTGTCCTCTGCACAGCATTCGACCCTTTTACAGCCAAAGGAAAATATCACTTCCCTGCTCAAAACCTTGCACTGGCTTTTCACCTCAGATCCAAAATGCAAAGTGCACCCAGTCTACGTGGCCCTACGCAACCAGCCCCTTGCTATTGCTGTCACCACGCACCCCTCAGGCACACTGCCCTCCCTGCTGCTCCTCAGTCACCTCAAGGGTGCACCTGCGGCTCCTCCCCCAAGAAGACTCTTCCCCAAAATATTTGCGTGGATGGCTCACTCCTTTACCTTCGTTCACATCTCTGCTCAAATGTCACCTCGGAGTGACACCCTGACCACCCTATCAAAAATGGCAGTGTCTGATACTCTCTCTCTTCACTCACTTTGTTTTCTTTATAGCTATTGCTACTACACATATTTACATGTTGTTTGTTTATTATCTTTCTCCCCTACTATGCTATGAGCCCCATAAGAAAAGGCAGAAAATTTGTTATCCACAACAGCAGTCGGGAATTTTTGCTGTAAAAGGCCAAACGGTAAATATTTTACACTCTGTGGGTTAGACAGTCTCTGTTGCCACTACTTACTCCAGCTCAGCTCTGCCCCGCAGCACTAAAGCAGCCACAGACAACACATAAAGGAATGGGCATGTCTGTGTTCCAATACGATGTTCTTTACAGAACCAGGCAAAGGGCCAGATGTGGCCCACAGGCTGTAGTTTACCAACCCCTGGTGTGGTATAAGCTTGGCATGCAGAATACTGACTTTGAATTAATCAACCATTTCTCTCTTGGTCTCTAAAGCTACCTTTAATTGACAACATAAAATACTGGCAACTGCAAGTTCATCAGAAACAATAACTTGAAATTATCTTCTATACATTTTTCACAAAAAAATCCATTTGAAATCAATTATATTCCTGAATGGCTGTTTGAAGGATATGCAGTGTGTTCATTCTTACCACTAGGAAGTATATAAACCGTGTTAGTTTGACCCTGTACAGAATTGTTTTTAATTAAGTTACATTTTTATTTCATTTAAGGACATTTCGATAATCGGCCTTAGAAGAACCACTGTTCCATGTGCTATAAAAATGCCACTGAGCACATCACCTACCACACCTTTCAACGTAACCAATACAAAGCCCCAAGTGTGAAATCAGGGGACACATTAAGAAAAGGAAACTAGTATGTTCTTTATGGATGGTGGGAACTACAGCATGGAGCTGAGGATGGTTCCCTTTTCACTGTGGCCACCACGACGCTCAGCCAAGTTCCCAGTCAGTCTGGGGCAGAGACCAGTTATGCCACTTATACCCATGCCCTACTCTCCCGGGGTTCACAGCTATGCTATGTTTTCTAGCTAAGCTAAGCAAGGACAAATCTGAGCTAGTGCGATGTAAAGTAATGTGTGCTGTCCCATAAACACCTCCCACAGGACTCTGCCCTTGTTCCCCACCCACTAGCTGAGCTGAGCGGGTTTCCAATTCCTATGGGAGGCTGAGTCACAAGGTGGAAGAAGGCTCACTGCCTGGACAGCCATGCGGAAGGCTACCCCACAAGCACCCTGACGTAAGCTTCTACGTGGGTGTGAGATGTTTCTTGTGCTGAGTCACTGAAATCTTGCAGTTATCGAAGCAGTTAGCCCTCACGTCTAAAACACTGACCACAGAGACTTGAACCTTACTGAAAGTACAGGTTTTGTCGAACTATTGTCCAGCCCATGAAAAAAAACACAATATAGGTTTTGTTGTTTTCCTTTCTGGTCCTCATATACTTCTGATTCTCTATACTTAGCTTTATTATTATGAGTATTTCCTATAAGCTAATTTAGATCTTTACCTAATGGAGGACAAGTGAGATAAGCCTACACTGTTTATATGCAATAAAATCATATCTCAGACAATAAAAATGTGGATAAAGTACATATTCCATTTAAACAAAAATCTATTTGTAACTTTCATTTATGTACAAGTTGAACTGAGTTACAACAGTATCCAAAAAGAGAAAGAATGCTGAGTAAATATTAAAATGCAGGGCAAGATATTTTGGCTCAAATGAAATTTGGCAATCATTAGAAACCAAATAGCCTAAGAAATAAAACCACAAACTTCTAAATTCCTGTCTGGCAAGAAAAAGTAACCATAAACATAGCTTAACGTAAAGTATTAATAGCCATTCTAAACCCCTCGATGCCTAATCCTTATACAATTCCTTCAAACAGTGTTCTGAAGTTTTGTACAAGTTTCCATAAATTTTTTTGAGGAGGGGGTATGGAGGGACCTGGACATGTGAGAAATGGAACAAGTTTTTAATTAAGCCCATGCAACGCAACAAACAGCAGAAAAGCTATGAAATTTTAATTACATCTCAGGTATGAACTTCATTATCATTGATAAACCTTGTAACCATTCTAAATTGCAGTGCCAACTTTTGAAAAGGAGTAACATTTTAATAATCTTCCTCACTGGGATATCTCAAAGAACAATTCACATTTTAGTGAAGCCTTGGGAAACAATGTTGTTTGCAGTGTGTAATTAACATCTGCAGACAGGCGACTGGGGAGTTAGGGGGTTTCTGTGTATTTCTGGTCTTGAGATCAAAAACCATGGTAGTTAACTCTAAAAGATGTGCAAAAATGGAGCTGAATACTACGGAAAACCCAGAACAAAGATATGTTTTAAATTCTACTGAGTTGGTTATTTTTTAAAAATGCATTTTTCTATATATATTAAAAATGGACATGTATCCTACATTGGAAAATTACAATCTTCCCCTCAAAATTAACATCTTACTTTTGATGAAATGGAAAGTCAGATGACGCAAACATAAGCATAAGTTGTGCTCGCTATTGCCTTTCCGGTTAATGTCATCCCTCAACGGGGACTAGAGCTTCTCCCATGCACCACAGAAAACAATTTAAACCCACGAGCCCCTCCATAAACATCAGTTCTCAACTTAGGATAGAACACAGCCCAACAAAGAGTTGCAAAGCTAATTCAGAGCTGAAACCTGCCTAAGGAACATCCTAACACAGAACTACGTAACAAAACAGTCAAAAAACAAAAACAGCCTTGTCACGTACATATTTTGAGGGGCTGGGAAATAAGTGTGATTATCAGTAGAACAAAATGACTCAGACTAAATTTTGTAAATTACACAGTAGTGATAATGTCCTGCTTTTTATATCATTGTGAATCAAAATACATGACATTTTCAGTCAATGTAAAAATGCTTGTTGAGTATCTACTATGTGCGAAGAATGCACCATTTCATCCATTTAGCTGATAAAATATAGCCACACAGATTCTAGTTTGCAGTCAATCACACCCATACTTTCATACTGCAATATAATTTCACTGAGCTGTTCATGTGCACAAAATGGATAACAGCTCTCAACAAGAGGATGCTATGAGAACTAAAATGGAACTGCCGCAGCATGGTAATAAAATCTTCAGCATGTACTGGAGCAACTTCTAAAAATCCAATACAGCTTTCAACTGCTGGAAAACAGAAGTACACAAAGACCAAAGATCACAAAGGCTGTGAGAGGACAGCCAGTGGGAGAAGACACTGAGCATTATCATAGTGAACTAAGGTCCCAGCTACTTGGGAGGCTGAGGCGGGAGGATTCCAAGTTTGAGCCCAAGAATTCAAGTCCAGCTTGGGCAACACAGCGAGACCCCACCTTTAAAAAAAAGACCTACATGAAGGTCTTTACATGACTACAATGCTTGAGTTTATCTGACAAGCTAGAACACACACACTAAGCACTGATGACATACAAGGCACCATGCTATCTGGTTCCTGCCAAAAAGAGTTTGTAAACTAGTTAGCAAGATGACCTACCCTTTGTTTTTACCTCACTAGAATATAAGCTTTCTCAGGGCAGGAGCTTGGTTGCATTAAACACCCTTATCACCAGTAACTAGAATAGTGTCTGAGACACCATAGGCATGCAAACATTAGTGGACCAACTGAAAAGAAACCTCTAAAAGAAAAAAACCAAAATACTAAATTTTCAATAACACATAATACAATGGAAGATAACTTTAGGTCAATTTCAAGACCACTGCTCCAGAAGGTCAGAGGGCACCCTAAGAACAGGCCCCAGAGAAATTTCAAAAAGTTGAGAAATCATCCTAATTGCTGAGCTCAGAGCCAAGGTCTAGAACCTCCAGAAGATGAGAAAATACACTGGGATGTTTGAAATGTTTAAAACTAAAAAAAGAGTCAACAGAAGAAGAAAAGAGCTAACCTCCAAGAGCATAGGCACAGGTCCAGGAAAAAAAAAAAAAAAAAGAAAAAGAATAGGGTTGACTCCAAAGATTCAGAGTGAAATCTGAGTATGGAAAAATTATTCTCATCTAAGGCTATCTATTAAGATGGGGGATAACTGGCAATGAGCTAAGTACCAGAGAAAGCACGACAGGAGAAACTATTCAATTAGAAGAAGAGGACAGCAGGGAGAGAGTCAGTCACAAAGATATTATGACCTCAAGGGACGGTAGCACTTAGAAAAGGCAAGGCCAGGCTGAGAAGAACCCATCCTGAGAAAGACCAACGAGGCCATGCTTTTCCTAGCATGTCTTGAGAAACTAAGACAAAAAATGTTCTTTAAAAAAAGTTTTTAATAAGAGAAAATAAAGTCACTGCTTTAAAAACAGAAATTCCCTGCACCAATGCCCCTTTCCAGTTAATGCAATTCTCCTCTTCATAATCAGTTTTGGAAAGAACTGACCGGCTCCCCTACTCATCACCCTTCCCTCCGGAATCCGCAGCAACAAGGCTCCTGAGACTCCTTTTGCCACAATCGCTAATCATATCCCAGGGCTAACTCCAGTGGAAACTTTTAAACCATTATCTAGCTGGCTCTTTCGCCAACAACTGCATAGCAACTGAAGTATTTACATCCTAACAACTTAGCACCCATTTGAGAAAAGTATATTTCAATTGAGAGAAAAACAGTATTTTTATTTCATTCTGAAATGACCACAAGTACTTACTAGTGGTAAGTTTGCACATGTTGAGCGCTGCATTTCTCCCAAAAGCTGCAGTCAGACTGGACACCGCCTCTTTCATTTCCTATTCCACACTGACACCCACAAGGTACAGCAAACCCCTCTTTACAAAGATGAGGTCACTGAAAGGATGGCATGCAATCTAGTCTAGAAACTCTTAACTACCCGAGCTAGACGTTTCCACAGGGTTAGACAGATATGAAGTATTGCTGCGTTTTCCTCAACAATTTAAAACACCCCCAGGCTCCCTGTGAGTCTGCCATGGCATCTTGGCTGACAGTCTGGGAACCCTCAAACTGTTTGGGACAGCTAAGAACGCTCCAATTTGTATCTCTAGTCCAGACGTCTTCTGATATCCAGATCCCTAATGTAGCCAACTGAACATTATGTCCCACGGGCACTTAAAACCACCCAGCCAAGCATAGCCAACATCTTTTCCCCTAAAAAGATGCTGCTGGCCCCTATCTAAGGATGGCACCATGACCCAACCACCCAGCCAGAACTGGACACTGACCTAAACACCTCCCTCGCCCAACTCGCGTCACATTCACTCACGCGCGCTCTCTCTGACACACACAGCCCCAACCACCAAGTCCCTGTGGTTCCACCTCCTCAAGTTTCCCTCCTTCCAGCCTTCCCCTTTTTTAATCCATTCTCCAAAGTGCAAACCCAACCATGTCCCTCTTTTGCTCAGAATTCTTCTATCATATCCTATTGCCCACAGGAGTCCAAAGGCCACACAAGAGGAATCGGAAGGCCCATCATGTCATGGCCCCTAGTTACTTCTCCTGCCTCATCTCTAGCCACTTCCCTGCCCTTGCACTCTACCACACGGCTGCACTGAACTTTTGTTGTTTTCAGTTACTCCAATGCACCATCTCCCTGACCATCTCCTTGCACACTCTCTCCTCAGCCTAGACTTTGACCAGTTCCTTCTCATGCTGCTTCTTCTGGGAAGCTTTTCTTGATCTCTGAATGGCCCCTAAGCATGGGTTTGTGGTCCTTCTCTGAGCTGGACACTTTCAGATCCCCTACCATACATTGCATTGAACCCGAACTGAACAGCAAGCTCATCTGGGACTGAGAGAGGTATTTGCCCTGTTTATCTCTGTATCCCCAGCACAAATTATAAACTCTAAAGTTTACTGAATGAATGAATGGATTAGGTGGTGCTTATGAGGCTCCCGAGTCCCTCACTGATTACTGACTCTATCACAGTACTTACCACACTGCTCTGTAATTGCTTGTCCTGGTAGATTATGAACATCTTGAAAGCTCTAGTCTCTTATTTTTGCAACCCCAGTGATTAAAATAGTGCCGGATTCTTAGTAGGCTGTCGCTAAATGGTTTTTGAATATAAAAGGTTCATGAAAAAAATGTGGAAGGATACACTCCACAGTGTGGTTTTCTCTGAAGAAAGAAACAGGATTAGGGCAGCAATAAGTAGGAGACAAGGAAACTAAGCCTTTTTACTTCATAAATCTCTATACCATAATAACATTAAATTTATTTTACAATGTCTATTATTTTATGTATTTCTGGCATAAAATATTGCTGTATTACCAGCATAAATTAAGTCACATGCAAAGAACAAGCCCGAAAGAAGAATGCATGACTGCCGGCAGCATTTGGTTGCAAATGACCAAGAGTAAAGCCAAATAAAGCCTGACTTTAAAGAAGCAAACAGGGCACTAAAGAAAAAGGACTGAGAAGTGGTGTAATTTAAGGTCTGTACAGCAACGCAGAGCCCCTCCCAAGTAAAAAACATTCCGTGAGTATTCTTCAAAGAAAGTTCTTGGAGCTCTAAAGATGACCACTAGTACTAGACCACTAGCAGGATAATTCTTTTAATACTTACAATATGCAATTATTTTAATCAAAATACGCCAGTAACCAAAAGGTTACTTGCAACATGGAGGTTTCTATGGGAACTGTAAAGTATGATGAAGGCGCACTGACGATAGACAGGCTACAATGTTGGCATGACCATGCAGCAAAGCGTGTTCCATCTTTATTATCAGAATTGTGTAAAACAGTGTAGCACGTCTTTGAGCACTACGTTGCAAATTTTAAGCAAACAGATAAAAGAACACCATTAGCAAGTTCGTATCAGCAAATGGAAGTGCAAGAACAATTTTTACATAAAGATAGTTCTAGAACCACAAATTGGAAGGTAAATATATAAAGTCAACCAAACTTCCCAACCTTTAAAAACATCTGAAACGACACAGATTTTCTAAATATCAATTAAGAAAATCGAAAGTCATTCAAAATGAAGAAAAATGAGAACTACATTGAAGTTATTAGAACCCTGGGAGAAGGGAGCAGAAGAGGACACAATGGGAACTGCCTTTGGGAAAGGTCAAACCCAGCTTTCTTTTGTTTAACCTCTCAAGTAGATAAAAGAACTAGCTTTAAAGAATCACTGCATTGTTAAACTTCTAGAAAAGGAAAGCTGGATAAAGCCTACCTAAAAAGAAGCAACCAACGTTCAATAGAATTTGCCCTAGAGGCAACAGAAAGATAAGTCAATTATAACACTTTGAACTTAGTTTTGACAGAGTCAAGGCATTTTAACAGTTTTAGACAAACCAAATTTTTATGATACAATATATTTCAAACAGCTAGCCTCTCCCCTGATAAAATGTGGATTCCGAATGTCATGCTCTATTATGCATTTGATTTGAAGAGCTGCAAAGCAAAAAGTGGCCTTTCAGTTTTTGAAAATCCCAAAATTATGGCTGAAAGTAAACCAATTTAAAAACGAATCCCAAAATGAGAAAGAATTCCTATTCCGCCCAATGGCACCCAGGAAAATGAGATGCTCCCATTCATCCCTAAGCCCAGGGCATAGTTTCTTAATGATTAAGAACTCTGCTTTCCACCGGGGAACTATCCCACGCGGCGAGGCCACACCACGAAGAAATCGCCATTGCCCGTGAAGCAGCCCAGTGGGAGAGAAGATTCTGCCCCCGCTGAGCGCGGCGCGAGGGTCAGGCGCCGGCCCCGCCGCGCAGAGTCTCCCGGGGGATCCCGGCGGAGCGGCCCCGGGGCGCGCTCCCCTCTCGGCCCGGGGCTGGACGACCTCTTTCCCGGCTCTCGGAGAGCCGAGCCAGACCAAGGCCGGGAGCCACGCGGCCCCGCCGCCTCGGGCAGCGGCGCCCGCACCGCCACGCACGCGGCACCGGGAGGGCGCCGCCGGGGAGGAGAGGCCGGACCCGGGCGGGGACACGCGGGGGCTGGAGCGACGCGAGCGAGGCGCGCCGAGCTGGAGCGACGCGAAGGTCCCGGACGCGGGGCGGCCCGGGGCGTCGCGCGTGGGGCGCGAGCAGAGGCCCGGGCGCCACTTGCGGCCAGGCGACCGGGCTGCTGCCCCGCGTCCTGGGAGCGCGTCCCGGCGGGCGAGGGGCTGGAGGGCCGGGAGCGAAGGGCCGCCGGGCCGCGAGCGACGGCGGGAAGCCTCGGGCAGCGCGGGCGCCGGACGGAGGATGCAACGGGGCTGCGGGGCGGCGCCGCGGCCCGCAGTGGGGCCCGCCGCCCGGCCGGAGCGCGCGGCGCGATGCAGCAACTTCGCTTGGCCGCGGGGCCGCGGGGGACCCGGCCCCGCGCCCGCCCCTCCCCCGGCAGCCTCCCGGCCGGAGCCGAGGCGGGAAGGGCAGCCCAGACTGGAGCGCCGGGCCGGCCGCAGCCCGCACTCACCGGTCCGCGGTCCCGCCGCCGGCGCCGGGGCTGCGCTCCGACCTCCATGGTCCCGCCGCGCCGGGGCCGCCGGCGCTCCCGTCCGCACCACACCGCACGCAGCGGCGCGAGCGACGCCGCCTCCGGCCCGGCCACCGCCGCGGCCACGCCCCCTCCCGGCGGGGGGCCCGGCCGGAGCAGGAGGGGGGCCCAGCGCCGGCTCCACCAACCAGGGCCCGCTCACGGGGCCGCTTCACCAGGATTGGCGAGCGCCTCGACCAATGGGGAGCCGCAGCAGCGCGGAGCGCCGGCGCCGAGGGGCGGGGGATTGCGGAGGAGGAGGCTCTCACCCTTCGTCCTCCGCCCCCGGCTCTGCGTGAGGCTCCGGCCGCCAGAGTGTCTTCCAGCGTCCAGAGGTGGGATGCTTCGGACCAGGGGGCCCTTGGATCCCCTCTGGTTGCTAGGTACCCACAGCAGTCCCTTTGGGTTTCCACCTGTACTCCAATCTTACCTGGTTTGGGGGCTCCTGGAAACAGAGGTCTATCTACCTGTAAGATGTCAGACGTCCTGCAGGGTTGAGGCTTCGGGCAACCCTGAAGCCTCAGGGTTCCGTTGGTTTTATGCCCTGGTCAAATCCGTTAACATTCTGCCATTAAAATCTTCCCATTTTCTCCTTCTCCAGATTCTTTTTCCCTTTTTATTTACCCTGTCCAATCTCTTTCCACCCCAGATGTGAAAAAATCTGCAGTATCTCTTAAACATATCCCTAAAACTACCAACCTAAGCCCTAACACAGTGGAACATAGGCTGTTACTGCTGAATGACTGAGACGTAAACAAACTCAAGAAAAAAGGGAGGAGGAAAGGACTAGAAGACAGAAAAGCCAAGTATGTTCTCCTAGGTGTCTCTAGGGGTTTAAAAACATCGAATAGAAATGTTATCTTTATTTACTTGCATGCCTTTCTTCTTTTTGATTTACAAATAAGATAACTAAATTGAAAAAGTTTTAGGAAAAAAAATTCAATTCCCAATAAAGTGTCCGAGAAAAACTAATTCAAGTTGTTTTGCTCTTGTCTTTACAAATGCGTGATCATGATCAACATCTTGTTCTAGATAGTAACAGCAACAAAACGCTGGGAAAATGAATAGCAGTTGATAATTTTACCCAAGTTTGCAGAAATGCAGTAGAAAAATCATGCATCCCTCTTCATAAAACGTCTAATCTATTAACCTACATTACTTTCAACAGAAGAATTTTAAAGACTCTATTTTAAGATGACATATATTTCAGTTTCCTTATCATGCCAACATAAAATATTCTGGTAATTAATAAGGTAAACAGGATTTTAGTGAATTATTCCAATGTCCCAGGATTTGAAATATGGATACCAGAGTGATAAACTTCTGCTGAGTTCAATGCTAAATTGATATTCAAATTAAAATGACTTTCTTTCATTTCATCTTCACTTACCCAGGGGAATAGTTCCGGGTCTATATTTAGATCATTAATTTAGAACTCAAAAATATGAAGATATAGATACCCAGGATGTGTTTGCAAGGTTGCTAACCACGTTTCCTTAGCTGCTCCCTCTTCAGGGACCCCTGCCTTGTATGAACTGCTGCTACATTAGTTTGGACCCACTATTAGCCGTTCATGGCACTGTCCTGAAGTGTTCAGGTTTGTTTCATATGGGTCAATCTTATCTCTCTAATTAGATCATCGTTTCCATGATGGTAAAATCCTGATTTAATCCTCCTCTTTCCTTTCCTTGTAATGCCCGTCCAGTGTGGAACATGTAGTAAACATAACTCTACCCTTAGTACTGTGTCCATAATAAAAAATCATATCAAATATAATACTTCTTTGAACCAGTCCTATAACTAAAAATTGCTCAGAGTAGTCATGTTAGGGGGCTGATGTCCACCACTAATGGTGCCTCACCCTTAATAAGTGCTTGAAAAATGTTGCTGAATCAGGGAGTTAATTGGTTACCTGTAACAGAATCTTGACTAAAGTGCTTATCAAATGGGGCACTTCTTATCACAAAACAAGAAGTCTAGAGACAGCTCCGGGGCTTTTGCAACTCCACAGTATCATTGTGTCTCAGGCTCCTTTTAGCCATTGGCTCTACTGTCCTTGTTATGTGACCTTTGTCATCATCCTCACAAAATGGCTGCTTCCCATCAAGACATTGCGTCACATTCAGGAAAATGGTAGGGGGCAGGTAAAGGGCAAAACGTCAAACAGGTACATGCCAATGGAGTCTGCATCTTTCTAGGAAGCTCTAGCCAGCACCTTCTGCTTACTTCCTATTGTTCAGATCCATGTCACATGACCACCCTTAGCTGCAAAGGAGTCTGAAATACCAAGCATTTTAAGCTGGGACTTTTTGTGGAACAATGTTAGGGTAAGTAAGGGAATAGGGGAATACAAACACCAGGTATGAGTGTAGCAACACCTGCCATAGTTGCCTGTAGGGGCTGGGCCGAGAAGAAAGGATGGATGGATGGATGGAAAGAACATGAGCAGGTGAATGAAGGGACAGGCGAAAACACCTGCCCGAAGCTGCTTGTTTGCTGAGTGCAAAGGTCCCCTGGAAACAGCTGACCTGTTTGGAAGTTGTTAAAGAAATTAGCAAATGGCCCTGACCCTTTGCACGTGTCCTTGGAAATAAATCCGGGGAGAAACTTTGCTGGGGAGGCCATTTTCTCCTTCAGGTTTTGGTCTCTCCCCTTCTCTCTAAACACTATGTGTTTTGAGTGATCATTCCTTCCTTCACTACCCAGCTCAGGAGTGAAAAGCAGCTGCAACAGTTGCCTATGAATTGAATTCATGTTGAACCCCCACCCTGTAGTCATGAGAAGACCCACTTTATGAAAAAAAAAGTCACTCAAATCTCAATAAGAAAACAACCCAGTTTTAAACTGAGCAAAAGATCTAAACAGATACCTCACCAAAGTAGAGATGGCAATATACAGGTCGCAAAAAGCATATGCTCAGTATGTGTCATTAGGGAATTGCAAATTAAAACAACAATGAAATACCATGACACACCTACTAGGATAGCTAAAATAAAAAAAAACTAACGAAAACTAACAATACCAAATGCTGGCAAGGATACAGAGCAAGAGGAATGCTCATTTGTTGCTGGTGGGAATGCAAAATGGTACAAAGACTTTGGAAGACAGTTTAGCTGTTTCTTACGAAGCTAAACATAATCTTACCATAGGATCCATCAATCA
This sequence comes from Indri indri, assembly GCA_004363605.1. NCBI lineage: Eukaryota > Metazoa > Chordata > Mammalia > Primates > Indriidae > Indri > Indri indri. The sequence continues at coordinate 19,750 of RJWJ010013711.1, read as the reverse complement.
CACTCCTAGCTATTTACTCAATTGAGTTGAAAACTTATGTTCACACAAAAACTTGTACCTGAATGCTTACTCATGATCACCAAACACTGGAAGAAACAAAGATGTCCTTCACTAGATGAATGGAGAAACAAATTGTGGTATATCCCCACAATGGAATGTTATTCAGCGATAAAAGGTAATGAACTATCAAGCCACAAAAATACATGAAGGAATCTTAAATACATATAGCCAAATGAGAGAAGTCAGTCTGAAAAGGCTACGTGTTGTATGATTCCAAGTATATGACATTTTGGAAAAGGTAAAAATACGGAGACAGTAAAAAGATCAGTGATTGCCAGAGGTCAGGGGAGGGGAAGGAGGGAGGAATGAATAGGTGGAGGCCAGGATTTTTAGGGGAGTGCAGCTACTCTGTACTATTGTGTAATAGTGGAGACACATTACACATTTGTCAAAACCCACAGAATGTACAACACAAGGAGTAAACCCTGATGTAAACTGTGGACTTTAGCTAATAAAAATGCATTGATATTGGTTCATTAATTGTAACAAATGTACAAACTAATGCAAGAAGTTAATAATAGGGGAAACAGTAAAGAGGATAGTGAGTATATGGAATTCAATTTACTATCTCCTCAATCTATAAATATAAAACTGCTAAAAAATAAAATCTCTTAATTGTTTACAAAAAAACCAAGCCAATAGGAACCATAGTCAACATACAAAGAGAAAGTTTCCTTTTTTGTTTTTTTTAGAGGTCGCCTTGCTGTATTAATGGACTTTTATTGCAGTCACAAATTCCTTTGCCCTTCAACTATTGGTAAATCTTTTTTAAAAAGTTCTTCATCACCTGTACTTCTTAAAAAAGGTCTTGGAAGTTCTCAGGTGAACTTAAGTAATAAAATAAAAAGAGATAAAATTTTTTAAAGATTTTAGAAAGTTTCCTTAATTTTGTATATTGAAAATTTTCAAACGTGCAGAAATATTGAGGAAATGGTACAACAAACACCTGTATACCTTTTACCCAAATTCAGCAATTGTCTATACACTACCACATTTGCTTTCTCTCTCCCCCCCCGCCCCCTATGATCTTATTTTAACTGAACCACTTGAAGACAAATTGCAGACACCAAGATACTGTACCCTCAATGTCTTGATTGTTGTAGTATGTAAGCAGAGACATGCGGAGCCTATAAAATGAGATCATGGGATCAAGGGACCGGTAACCACTCAAGACTTCATTAATCCTCCTCCACCTTTTTTCTGTTAACATTTGACCGTCCTGACATACAATGCCCTTATCCCCATGCAGGAGTATCATACTGAAGTAGTAAAATAAGATTTGGGAGCAGGGGAGGTGGCGACAGTGCACACTGGTGATGAGAATTCTGGCGATGCCAGTGGCCGGCAGCGTTCTGTGAAACCCTGCGTGTGGTGCAGCCAGTCCTGGGCCCAGACGTGAGCAGAACGCAGCTCTCCAGCAGCGTTCTGACACCCGAACACCTCTCAACACATTCCTAACAAGATCTTCACAACTACATTTTTAAAACCTCTTGAAATGTGTCATCTTTGTTCCTTGCCTGGTCAAAATCTTGGATAAATTTCCAAAGTTAAAATGTAGGTGGCTTTGGAGTCCTCTCTCTTCGCTTTGAATCTGACAGTGATGACACAGTAACTTTTTCAAGACACTTAATAAATTAGATATTTGTTCAGTGATTTGCTTCAGTTCTCATTTGTCATTACTAAGTCTTTAGTGGAAAAACAATTGTCATTCTTTTTACTTAATAGCATGTCATCTTACATAAAAATTACAAACTGTTTTGCATTAGGAATGGAGTTCACTCTTCGGGGGAAGCTGAAGAACAAAGAGTGGTTACTAATTAAAAGAATATAATTAGAATATGTAGGAAATCAAATTATAAAAGCATAATAATTGTCATCACTTTTGACATGTTCATTTGTACTTGTTCTCAGAATGAAGTAATATAATGACTACAAATACCTCAGTTCTCAAGAATTAATTTAACTCCATACATAAATCTTTCCAAACACACTTCATTTACTCTAGTTTTCTTTTGAAGGGTAGTATTTATTTTTATCTTGACATTAGAGTGAAATAAACACATACATATTATACATATCTATATCTCACAAAAATAAAATCTTTTCTGGAAATATAAGCAACTATATCTTAAATTTGAATAATAACCCAATTATCTCATGAGAGTAGGGCAGTGTATTGATATTAACCTCGTTTTGAGGGGAGGAAAACTATGGGAAGATAAAAAATAACAAAAATTACTGCGAATTCATGATGTGCAGTGTGATGTGCTTGTTATATTTAACCTTCATGATGTCTATAGCATGTGTGGTCTGATGCCCATTTTACAGACAAGGCAAAAGGAATTGTGCCATTTCCCCCCAGGTTACCCAGGCAAGCGTCAGTGATGTTTCCACAGGTGGGCTGTTTTTCCAGTGAACCAGGACAACCGTAAACGTTGCTGTTCTTGCTGCGTGGGACAACAGAGAGACATGTGCATGACATTCTGAGTTCTGTCAAATCTGTCCCCGTTCCTCCCTTCCCATTGCCACTACCCAAGCCGGGGTCACCGTCATCACTTTCTGTGCTGTGACAACACTTCTACCACACTGCCCTCGGTTTCATTCTCCTTCAGTCTGTCCTCACACTATTTCATGCGTGATTTTTAAAATATGGATCTGATTGCAGCTCTACACTGCTCAAACTCCTTCAGAGGTTCCCACAGTCCACGGGATAAATCAAACAAAGCCACGAATAACGATGCAGCTCCAACCAGTTTTCCTAAGCATCCTGCACCACTGGCATCCTCCCGTGTGCCCTGGGCTGCTTCTGTCAGAACAGCCCTCCTGTCTCCCCTCACCTGGGAAGCTCAACTTTCACAATGCAGCTCGAATGTTATCTCTGTTTGGAGTCTTCCTGGGCACAGCTAATCACACTGGCCTCTGTGCTCGGCCCTGCACTGCTTCACATGGCTTTATTGCCACAGTCCATTCATTGTCCCCCAGCAGGCAGGGAATTCCGCTCGGGCAGAGACCATTTCAAATTCATCTTGAATCCCTAGCCCCTAACACATATGAGGCATGCGGTTAGTATTCGTCAATGGGTTTTCATGATGTCACAGGAATAATCAATATCCAAGCAATCAATAAATAAAGAGGGTTCTAAGGCATCAGGCTTAGAAATTTTGGTGGTGAGCATGTGGAGAACGGGCTGCCACCCCCATGAAAGTCAGGAAGCTGATGGTGACAGCATGAGGAAGACTGAAGGTGTCCCCGGTGGCTGTTGGCCTGGCGGCACCTGTAGCCCCAGGCAGGTCGGCCTGTGTGTGCTGCCTGCTCCCACACTGCTCCAGCCCCACCGCGCTGAGCAGCTGCCCCTGACCCCCATCCAGCAGGCACACAGTCCTGGCTCTGCCGGGGGCGGGCAAGGGAGGGGAACCTGGATCTGAAATTACCTGGCTGCCAAATGTGCTACAGCACGGTAAGCACAGGCCATGATTAGACACCACTCGTGTCCAAGTCTTTGTCTGCTTTCTCTGCACCCCAGAACCGCAGGAGGCAGGGGACCCATCCCACAAAGAGCATGAGCTGTTGAATTAAACCAATCAGGGTTGAATTCCAGGTCAACAGCTCACATGGGAAAGTAAATTAATGCCTCTGAGCCCCCCTACAAAATGAGCATAAAAGCAGTTGTGCAATTGCCAGTGTTGAGCAAGTATTCATTATCCCTCTTCTTCGTCTCTCCCTCTTCACACCGCACTTGTTGATTTATAAGATCTGTTCCTTTCACCTCCCGGAGGAGATTTGTTCTAAGTTGATATTTTATAAACGACCAAGAGGGCTACCTGGAAATAACTGAACCAAAGCCTATGAAGGGAACTAAAGTTCACTACATGTATTTGAACAAACAGAAAATAAGGTATAGGATAAGCCTATGTATTCCAATAAGGAATTATTTTTTTTTAAATAAAACCCTGTAGCCTGATATAGTTGAGGGCAATGACTCTACGCTGGCCCCATATAGGTCCTCCCACAATTTGTTCATCCTTGTCCGAAACCTACACTTTTAGATCCACGTGTACTTTGTTTTCATACTATTATAAAAATTGAAGAGCTATTGCTCCAAATTAAGTTACTAAACTACAGAGTCTTCATTTTATTGCTTGGGCTATTACTGTTCTTAATTTTCTCCTGAAAAAAATGTGTAACACTCTCTGGCAATGCATGCTCTGCAAAATTACCTGCTGCAGTCACCTAAGGTTGGCTTTTATCTCTGTGCTGTGGTGAGGCAGAGTTATGTAAGCCACCCATGCTTTTGGCAGGAAGAAAATAATTCCCAGATTGACGCTACCTGAAAAACTTGTCTTCATTATCAGACATTCTCCTTGACCGTCGGAGCCTGAGGTTTTTGCTAGTTAAACATTCCAAGCTCACATACATGTGGGTTATTTATGCAATGGTTTTTTTCTATAAAATTTAAAGATCTTAACAGAATTAGGTGTTTTAAAAATTTTATTTTTTCTTAGAAAAGCCCTTGAAGAGAGGATATTTGACAGATGAGTCATCTAAGGCTCAAGGAAGTGAAATGACTTGCCTGGGGTCACAGAGGATTTTTATTTTAACAAATCCCAGAAGATTTCCTGATTGCCTCAGTTCCCAGTCTGAGTCATACCTGGTGGAAAGGACTGAGTTTTATTCAACTTTGTGATCCCCATGCCAGGTCCACTAGCCCTCAGTACCCATAAGAGATAATCAAGGTTTCTTAATAAAAGGAGAGACGGGTTGCAAGATGCTCTAGAGCTGTGATCCCCAAACCCCAGGCCTTGGTTCCTGGCCTGTTAGGAACCGGGCCACACAGCAGGAGGTGACTGGCAGTGAAGAACCAAAGCTTCATCTGTGTTTACAGCTGCTCCCCATTGCGTACATCAACACATAAGCTCCACCTCTTGTCAGATCAAAGGCGGTATTAGATTCTCACAGGAGTGTGGACCCTACTGTAAACTGCACATGCGAGGGATCCAGGTTGTGGCTCCTTATGAGAATCTAATGCCTGATGATGTGAGGTGGAGCCAAGGCGGTGACGCTAGTGCTGGGGAGCAGCTGCAAATACAGATTATCATTAGCAGAGAGGTCTGACTGCACAGTAAATGTAATGACTTGAATCATCCTGAACCCATCCCCCATCCCCTGATCCATGAAAAAGTTGTCTTCTGTGAAACTGGTCCCTGGTGCCGAAAAGGTTGGGGACCACTGCTCTAGAGGACACCCAGCTAAATACGATGTTTCTTCCTGCCATGAAGGAGAACCCCACCACATGGAAGGGGAAACTCAGGCATGCAGTCAAATGCAGTAACTGTGAGTCAAGAAAAAATGCAGTGGGACCTGGGAGAGAAGTAGATTATAAATGAAATTCTGCCAGAACATCATGGAGAGGGAAAACATATCTATCAAAGTAGCAGCATGGAAGAGGTGACATTGAAGAGGAAGCTTAAAGGGTAGATGTCATCCGACGAGCAGAGACAAGTGGAAAGGCGCACCCCAGGGCAAGAAAGGGCACAGCCGGGGAGAAGTTGGAGAGTTGGGAAATGCTGGAGAAAGTGGCAGAGAAGCTTGGAGAAGGGGTGAGGGCAAAACTACGCAGAGTCATTAATGTCTTGCTAGAAAATTCCGACATGATCCCATAGACAATGAGGAGCCCCTGACGGCAGTGTCTCCATTCACTGAAGTGTGTTACGCCCTCGGGTCGGGCCCAGCTCCATGGGGAGAAGAGCAAAGCGCAGAGGCGCTGTGCACTTTGCGAGGATTCCTATCCCCCAAGCATAGTGCGCTGGAGAGGGGAGACAGGAGGCAGAAGGCGGGTTATAAAGTTCTCAAAGAAGCAGGCAACGAAGGCCCCAACCCCAACCGAGATGTGGCAAAGAGAAGGCAAAGAAAAGAGCAGAGTGGGACGTGTCACAGGGATAGGACCCAGGGGATTTGGCTATTGACTGGAAGTAACAGGAGAAGGAGATTAAAATGTCAGAGATTATTTCGGGGTTTCAGGCTTCTGGGGAGGAGGAGCCAGAGGATGTTATCACAGACAGGGTAGACTGGAGGAAGAGCGCGTTTGAAGGAGAACATCTGGGGTTTTATGGTGAATGCTAAGGAAATTTACTAGGTGCTGTATAAATGAAAAGGGAAATGCCACAGTCAGAAATATCTCTGTGCAGAGGTTTACTTATGAGAATCCAAAAACCTGAACTCGACCTCTCTACAAAACTGAAGACAAGCTTAATCTGTACCAACCCAAATGATGGATCCCGACAGATAATTAATACAGTAAAACCTGGTTCTCCAGGGGAAACCAGGCAATTTCAGGCAATGCCATTGAATGGCGAGGTCAAAATCTACACAGGACATACTAATTCACCCAAACAAAGGCATGCCTCTGAAAGCACTCTGGCCAGTTTCTATTTTAGGTTTTGTCACTCATTTCAATGTGGCAAATGTCCGGGGGGAGCACTGTGCTTGCACTTAACAGAAATGTTCAACAGATAAAAAGTCTCAGCCTCCAAGGGACCTGCAGTTCAGAGAAGATGAAGAGAAGAAAACAAACTATTACAGTTAGAATATACACTATTCTAGAGGGTTCTATGAGAGCAGGGAGAAGCATCTTAAGCAGAAAGGCAGGAGAGATAAATAATTGATTGAAGAAGTCGTCTCAAGGAGGAGATTCAGAGCTCACACCTTGGAAATGAGGAGAGATCAGTGAGGCCAAGCAAAGAGCCAACTCTAGACAGAGCTGACACCAAAGGCAAAGGCCTGAAGAAAGCACAGTGGATTCAGGTAAGTTTCGCTGTCAACTCTGGAGAGACAGCCCCGGGAGAAGGCTTGTCTGCGATGAGGGGGCGTGTGCATGTTGAGGGGTAGGAGAGAGGTCTGGAAAGAGTTATACAGAAATGAGACTGAGGGGATAAACTGAGGCAGATCATATTCATTTAGTTAATGAATTTACTAATATCCTTTATTGTTACAAAGACAGCAATACGGTGTCTCATGAAATATATTCAATAAAACAAGATCAAAAATTAGTGAGGAAATCAAGAAAAGAACAAACACGTTTTGGACATTTGTGAGACGGTGATGAGATCATGAGTCATAATTAAAGGCAGATGACCTGTTTGGTTCTGAGTTCCTAGCTGCCAACCTGGGGAAGAAAACGTGACCCACCATATCTACTAAATAAAAAGAATGCAGGTGCTCCAAAGAAATAGTGGCCCTTGGAATGCAGCATGTGCTCCTTGGGGTTCACTGGTTAGCCATCTTGTTGATAAGAGCCTTGAGAAGTGACAAGTAAAGATCTGGGGAGAACCATCCTTGAAACCAGGAGCTTGGTCAGAGGTGCGGGTGGCTGAGGGCAAGGCCTCAGCTTCCCCTCTTTGCAACATGGGCTTCTTTCCTGCCCTTGTGAAAATAAATCAAGGTCACACACTGGAGCCAGCAGGCCACATCCAGCCCGAAGATGTGTTTTGTCTGGTGGGGATGGTGTTTTTGTTGCTGCTGTTGCCTTTTATTTATTTTTTTACTTTTTCTCCCATTATTACAAAAGCAATGTATTTGTAAAAGACTGAAAATACAGAAGAGCAGGGAAGGAAAACTAAACTATAGTCCTACTCAGAATAGATCACTGTTAACATCTGCTTTTATCCTAGATACTGCTTCAACGGCTTTCTCTGTATTTGGATCTTCGAGGCAAGACACGCTGCCTGTGGCTGCCCCGGGCCCCCTGCTCTCCTGCGGCCCAAGTCACGTATTCGTGTTTCCTGCCTGGTCTTGTGATCCCCAAAATAAAATCCTAAACTATCTACGATCCCTAAAATTAAGTCACAAAATAAATAAAATATAAAAGAAGGAAAAGTGAAAAAGTAAAAGTAATCATTCGAGAGGAGCATAAATCCAGTGAATTCAGATGAATTAATGGTACTTAAAACATCAATTAGACATTTTAAGTAGGAGAATCTAGTAAACCACATCAAGACTGAAAGTCAAAAAAATGTTTAAATAATAAAACAGAGTCAGGATAAATACCATTTGGGCCAAGGGAGATAAAAATCTAGAAAAGTAAAAAACTAAAACAGAAGTAGAAAGGATAAAAGATAAAGAACAAAGGATACAAAGGTAAAATTATTGCACTCAAAATAAAAAAAGCTAGAAGGCATTATAGAGACACATCAAACGTTAAAAAAAATTAAAAAGCAAGAGAATTATAAGTGAAATCAATTTTAAAGAAAATAAATCTAAGCATTCCAAAAATTAGAGAAAGTGAAGGAACATTAAAAATATAAAATGGGACAATGAAAACCACGCAATGTGCCCTGAAATAATTTTGAGGCACGAAGCTAAAGCCCCGAACAGAACTCCAACTTCACGATTGAAATGAAAGGGAATGAAAGGACATCAGCGGAAGGCCACGGCGAGGTCTCGACACAGCCCGTCCCCTGTTCCCAGCGGTGGATGTGGGAGGGGGCCGAGGGCGACAGGACGCTCTAAGCGCCTTCGGCAGGGCATCGCCTGTCCCTGATAACCCACTCTGTTTACTAGCACGTGAAATTGGGGGGAGGGGTCCCGGGCGGAGTTGGCTCTTTAATTCAAACATCTAGGGGTGCCCAATCCCGCCTGAGAAAATGTTATTTACCCTTGTCAGTGGAAGACATGCTGCTTAGCATATGCTGGGTGGGATCTGTGCACAGCCAAGGTTGCCCTTGGGAAATGGAAACAGCCGGAAAAACAGGCAGAGCGTGTAGCTTCGTTGGCTGTCCATGCTGTGCTGGGCACCCCCAGGGCACAGTCTGGTCTTTGCCTTGACAGCTTCAGGAGACCTCGGTCCTCAGCTCATGCACCCTGGAGTCCTGCAGTCTCCGTGGGGGCCAACTTTCCCAAACGCTTGTTTACTGTGACCAACACAACACAGACTGAACAACGCCAGAGTCTCCCTCTCGGATTCTTCTAGAGATGATGAAAAACAACTTGTGTCACGACCTTACCTCAGACGTGTTAAAACTAATGAGATCTTAACTTCATTTCCATTATAAGTAGTCACATTTAGGTGTTTTGGATGAGGTTTGACATTCACTTAACTCTCTTGAGCACACTAGGAGGCACCCCTGTGGCTCCCGCTCTCTCTGGGAAGCAGTTACTGACCCCGGCTCTGTGCGGGGTCGCCTGGGGACACGCGGTGCTGAGGAGAAGCACACGTGCCCATCAACACTTCCAAAAAGTCTTCCTGATTCTTGGTATAAAACCAACCGGAGGCTCATTCCTCACCGTGCATCTTGCGCACCTGGATAGGGTTCCTTACGAGAAGCCAGGAAGGGTGAAGACTGTGACTATGGTTCCCATTTTGAACAGAAAATCAAGAGCTAAAATTCACCTTGTATTTTTATATCCATTCTTAATATTCCTCACCCCTTTCTCTCACCCTCTTGATAGCAAAATTACCAGGCAAAACAGTTTCTGGATGCCTCTGTGAGGATTTCATTCCCAACCCCTGCTTAAAATCCATAAGAATTCTTCCTGTGCCCCTCAAGTCATAATGTTCCCAGAACAGGGCAGTTACCTAAAGGCAGGCATGGACACAAAGCCTCCATCCATCCACGCACCTTCCGCCATTCACCCCAAGATCTACAATCGTTTTTTTTTAAGGCTTTTTGAGGAACCAGCTTATAGGTCAGTAACAACTGCCGGGATCTTAGAAATTGATTCTTGTAGGTTTAAATATAGCTGCAGCTAATGACACATCGATTATTGCAGCAAAGCCCTGCTAAAAGCAGTTTTCCACCCGATTGCCAGTGGAAACCAGAAGAGGTCAAGCTTAGTGAGGCTGGGGAAACCCATCAGGGCCCCACAATCCAGTTTTTCCAGTAATTTCAGTTTTTTGAAAGGTAGAGACCTTCAGGCAGGTGCCATAAAGCTTATGGCAGAGACAGTAACTGGAAGTGGAGTGAGCAGGATCTGTTCCCCGGCCCTTGAAGGCCACGAGGGCTCTGGGTACTGGGCAGTTACGCTCATTTATCACCGTCCCGTCTTCCCAGCATTTGCCCACCTTTCCTCCTCTCTTCTGTTCCCAAGAATTGGGTCTTTAAGATCTTAAATTTAAGAGAATATTGATCAATTACTCTGCCCACCTCATCCTCACATGTAAGAGCAAAAGTAATAATTCTCTTCAAATGATTCAAAATGAAGCCATTTTCCCCTTTTAAATTATCTCTATTGTAGTGTAGAAATTATAATGAAAGCCAGGAGTTTTTCTGAACCAATAAATAGTAGATTTTTCATTCTCAAGAACTTTGCCCATTTTGACCCATACCGTTTCCCAGTTTTAAGGGTTTGTTTTCAAACTCAGCAGACATCTGTCTATCCATCTAGGCTTAACTCCCTCCCACGCGTGCAAAGGAAGTCTTAAGAGCCAAGAAGAAAAGCAGGAATGCTTCCGGATAAACAAAGACCCCAGGGTCAAGGGTCAGAGTCCTGGCAGGCCCACTCCCATCACCTCCACATCACCCCAACATCCTGCTGCTCAGAAACGCAGGACGGCTCGACCTGTCCACACAGGACGCTGACAGGATGTGGTGGCCAGAGCCCTCCAGCGCGTGTTAATTTTCTATACCTACTTTACACGCTGCCCTTCTATGTAGCCCACGTGCATAAACCCGCTGTCCCGTTCAAACTGCAGGCTCCTCATGCGCAGACACCATTTCTGCGCGCTCCATTCATTGCCTTTCAAAAGTGACATTAAAAAAAAAATGTCCCAAGGCAATCAATCAATAAGGATTTATTGAGCACCTATTCTATGCCTAGGGCAACAACAGCACTTACTAATAAATCGAGAGTGGGCTCCGGGTAAGAGGCGATGCAGAGTGCTGTTCAGCCCAGATAAAACGTGTTAGGTGCATGACATTGAACTCTCGTTTTTCAGATATGTCACTTCGACACGCGTGGCTAACATATAGCCTTGTGCGAATAGGTTCTCAATACTCTGACCACTTCCTGCTGACAGATTTTGATGCAGTAGTACAATTAAAATTCTGTGGGTCTCTGGCAGACATAATACAAAGACATTTGAAAAGGAAGTATGATCTAGATGGAGAATAACAAACGATTTATAGTTTATTTGCCAAGACATGTAGGAGGTAAATATAAAACAAAATTCTAGCAAGTTTAGCATTTTGCTTCTCCAAATATAATGCTGCTGACTGCAGGCCAACAGCACGGCTTTGCACAGCTCCCTGCATTAAAATTGGCCGAGAATGAGATGCCATCACTGTTCCACATTTAGATGCCACAACAGACATTTGCTAGTCTGTGGAGAGATACTGGTTCACTCCAGCAACCTGTGATCTGACTCGTAACCCACGTGGCAAATAACAGAGGTGTTAAGGGTGCTACTCTTTGCCACGTTGAGCCTCTGTGGGTGACCAAAGATCATAATTTTAAATGTGCAATTAATCTTCCTTATATATGTAATTAATTTTCCTTACATGTGTGGAGCAACAAGTTAAATACAATTCCTACGAAGCAGCGAATCTCCGCACTTTGCAGGTACCCAGGTGGAGATTTCAGTTGGAATTTTTGTAAGGCAAATGGATCATCTTCAGAACATGCAATTCGACTCAAGTAATTAAGGCGTATCACACCACGTAAGGCCCAATATATTTCCCCGTGTACGGCTCCAAAGGGGGAATAAAACAGGTGCACAAACGCCTAGCAGAGAAGGCAGGGCAAGTTCAGGGCTGGGAAATGGTCCAGCATGACCACAGATGGATGTGGAGGAAAGTGAGACCTTTCCTGGTTGGAGGCTCAGAAGAGAAAGGCTTGAAAGAAGCATGTGGCATTTGAGATGGAGCTGAAAGAATGAGTGGGCTTCAGGGATACAGAAAGGCAGAACCCAAAGGGGCTGGGGCTAAGGGTGCTAGAGGACCAGATGGGCTCTCTATTGAGGCCTGCCTTCCGCCCTATAGCAGCTAGCACTGCTTGAGGACTTACTGTGTACCAGGCACCATTTGAAGTGCTTGTTATGTAATATGATCCATTTCATCCTCAAAATATTGCTATGAGATTACCCATAAAATAATCTTATCGCATTTTTCAAATCAGAAAATCAAGACACAGAGAGGTTAAGCAATTTACCCAAGGTTGCACAGCTATTGAATGTTGGGCTACAATGCAAACCCAGGCAAGCTGCTTATGGTTGCAGTCTTAGGTACCCCGTTCCCCTGCTCTTGGAAGCTCAGACCCAACACTTTGGGACTCGGCTGCAACTTCTAGCTGCTAAATCTGACTCCTCTCTCGGGCCAGTTCTCTCAGGTGGACCTCTGCCTTGTTTCTGAGAACCGGAACCCCTGGAGCTATCTTACATTGTGTATTTGTAAAAATAACATCTTTTTTATTGTTTCCTTATTTAAAAAGCAATACTTATTTACTGTGGAATAATTAGATGATAGACATAAACAAAAGAAAAAAAACTAAAAGATTTCCATAATTCCAGCCCCCAGAGACAGCCACTCTTCCCATATCGCTGAGTATCTTTCCAGACCATTTTCGTGCGTGTGACACCCTTGGAATGAGCATATACAAAACGGAAACTGTCTTGCAATCTGCTTTTTCCGCTTAGCACCAACATAAACATCTCACCATGTCAACAAATCTTTATCTATAGTCTGATTTTAAATGGCTCCGTCTAAGCGTTATCTCCTGACGGGGAGTTGGATGGGGCCAGGTGCAAAGCCGTGCAGCGGGGAGGGGGTTGTTTGGGATCTGAACCATGGAACACAGCCCTGGAGCTGACCAAACACAGGATGAAGTAGGAGCGAAGGCAGTGGCCCGGGAAAGGGACCCCCAAGTATTCGTATAAATCCATATGAAAACTGTCAAGCAGTAAAAAAAGAGAAAGAAAAAACATACATATATAAATGTAGCCCAAATGGGGCAGGAGGGGGCACGACTAATTCAACCCAATTCCAAGTTGGTGGCATGAGCCAAGAGAGGCTCTGCCAGGGGCTGATATGGGATAAGATGTCAGAAGAGCAGAGCAGGGCATGTGGGAGGGACAGACGCACCCAAGGGAGCCCAGAGGATGCGGGTGTGAGAGGCAGGAAGGCAGCAGCCCGGCCCAGCCTCCAGGCTGTGGGGAAGGAGGCAGGTGAGCCCGCTGGGCAGGGGCCTGGCCTTCCAGCTGGGCCTCCAGGCTCTGGCCTTCCAGGATCTTATGGGGGCTGGGCCTAGAAGAAAGGATGGATGGATGGATGGATGGATGGATGGATGGAAAGAACATGAACAAGGTAAATGAAGGGTCAGGTGAAAACACCTGCCCGAAGCTGCTTGTTTGCTGAGTGCAAAGGTCCCCTGAAATCAGCTGACCTGTTTGGAAGTTGTTAAAGAAATTAGCAAACAGCCCTGACCCTTTGCATGTGTCCTTGGAAATAAACACAGGGAGGAACTTAGCTGGGGAGGCCATTTTCTCCCTAAGATTTTGGTCTCTCCTCTTCTCTCTAAACACTATGTGCTTCGAGTAATTATTCCTTCCTTCGCTACCAAGCTCAGGAGTGAAAAGACGCCACAACAGGGTCTGGCAGCCAAGGACTGTCTAACCTCACTGACCGTGGGCCAGGACTGCTGCCATACTTCCTAGGAAGATCCTGCTGCCTCAGGAGAGGGGGCCTGAGTGGAAGATTTCTGGGTTCTTATTGAGACAAACCGGAATGGAGCAGGACAGGGGCAGGGCCTGATGTTCCACCTTGTTCTCCTTCCTAGCCAGGCTTGATGGTGAGTCCTTCTAGGGCTCTGTTCCCTGGACCACCGGCCCATGGCTGGGATCCTGCTCTGGCCTTGGGTCTTCCCAGAACAGCCCTACCTCCACCTGCAGGACACCTCCAGTGCTGGGCTGGGCTTCTCTTCTACCTGTTCTCACGCCCTGCAGACGCCACGGTCTGCCTGCCAGAAGAGATTTCTTCCCAACGCCTGTCCCTGGGCCTGCCCCTCCCAGGGCCTTTGCACTGCAGAAAGTAACCGGGCTACACCCAACTGTGTCCAAAGCCACCACAGGAAACCAAGCGCAGCAGGCAGAAGCCACAGAAGCCAAGACTGAGGACGTGGGCTGGGTAGAACCTGGGCAAACCCGGGAGGAAACAGAGAGCTGCTGAAGCATTCTAAAGCACCAGACTTAGGAGGATTAGAAAGGTCTAGAAGCAGTATGGATTTGGGGGTGGGGAGAAAGGTGCTGAGGCAGTGGTTAATTCTGGCAACTTTAAAATCACCTGGGAAGTTTTGCTTTTTTTTTTAATTTAATGCCAGAGTCCATTTCACTGGTCTGAGGAAGCTATTTTTAAACACCATGAGAGTCTTAACTAGGAGTGGAAAATCTTCAAGAAAGAAGATTCCCCTAAAACCTAACTAAAGAGTGGCATACCCATTCTTTTCAAAGCAGTCTGCAAAAAGCTGTTTGCAGGATTCAATTGCCTTCCTTGTTTCCCCCTTGGGTCTCTGGTTCCTGCTGTTTCCCATCGGTTCCTACGGTTGGGTCGCCCACTCTGGTACCCGCCCCTACCTACCACTTCTGCTCAGCACCCGCAGCCCCGCTCACCTATCTCTGGTCGACCACCCCAATTTTCAGTAACTAACCTTGGCTATGGTTCCAAATTCTGCATGTGCCTTCCAGACTCAATTTGATATTTACCCACTGTTTTCCTGGTACCAAGCCCAGCAATCCTCAGCCCCAGCCTGTGCAGAGCTGAGGAGCAGGAGGGATCCAAGAGGCACTGGAAAAAGGAAGTAATTGGCTTTGGCAACTGATGGGAGGCGACAGGCTAAGGTCGTGACATTACGATTGGAGAAAGAAGAGTGAGGATTGCATGGAAGAACCAAGAATTCTTGCAGCTCATTAACAACCCCTGCGTATATGGCTCATGCAGTCCGTAGGAAGAAAGATACTCGCTAGGCTGCACATCTTTAGCCGTGGGAGGATTTGTGTTTCAGGTAGCAGTGTGAGCGTGGTGTTTGGCTATGCGAGGAGAATGAGTTAGCAGGCGTCGCAAGGCAGAGCAGCAGCCTGTCAAAGGGAAACGATAATAGAAGGAGATTAGTAAACCCACGATGGGGAGGATTAGAACCTGCAGGGAAAGGCTGTGTGTAAAAGAGTACGCTGGGGGTTGACTGGGACCATAATTTGAGCTGAATGAGCCTTCTCTAGTGTGTTATAAAGGTTTTCCCTCCCTGTGGAAAACTAAATGATAGCAGTTTGAGAAGCGTGTATGCTTGTGTTTTATACTTCCTGTGTGAGTTTAATGGGGAAAATGGGCTCAGTTTGGAATGGGCACATAAGATAAAGCAGTTCTGGGCTAGTGGGAACAGAGTCGGGCTTTCATTGGCGAAGGACTCCCAGCCTGCTCGGAGGTGTTCTAGGAGGTCTGTAGGCCCACGGAGCACCCGACGCAGGGACCTCAGCTGGAAACTGGACAATTTGACATTGATTTCCTATGTTCCTTTCCCTTTTGTCCTCTTTTTAAAATTCAGACGCTCTCATTTAGGGCTAGCACATGAAGCCCGTTTGCACCGAGGTGCTAATGATTCTCAGATCTCCTTTGTTGATGGCAGCTGGCAGGTGGAGGTGAAAGCCTCAGAACCTGAGATTACAGAGGCGGTGGGGGGAGAGGAGAAAGTCAATTGAGGGTAGTTATTTGCTCACCCATGTTCACAGCAGCGTAATTCAGTTGCTGAAAGGCAAGGACAACCCAGTCGTTCATCAATAGGTGAAATGAGTAAACAAGATGTGTTCTAGACATACAATGGAATTTTTTGGATAAGTTTATTTGTAAATTTAGCGAACATAAACAATTGACCTAAAAACTTCAATAGAAGAATAAATTGTGAAACCTCTTGGAAGGCCACCTCTATAAAAGTGACTTTCCCAGGAAGGTATCTCAGATGTAACCTAATCTGACACCATCTTAATTGCCAGAGGTCTGACCAGCTGGAGGACAACGGAATATGCTCAGCCTTAAAAAGGAAGGAAACTGACGCTTGCTGCAATGAGGATGAGCCTCGAAGACATTATGCCAAGTGGAATAAGCCAGTCACAAAAGAGTAAATACTGTATGGCTCCTCTCATACGGTCCCTAAGGTGGTCAAATGTATAGAGACAGAAAGCAGAACGGTGGCTGCCAGGGGCTGGGGAGGGGAGCATGGGGAGTGAGTGTTTAACGGGACGGAGTTCCAGTCTTGCAAGATGAAGTTGTGGAGATGTGTCGCACGACCACGCGAATGTACTCAACACCGCTGAACTGTATGCCTAACGGTTAAAATGGTCAACTTTATGCTATGTGTATTTTACCACCATTAGAAAAAAAAAAGTTAAGGGTAGTAAAAGCCAAAAGTAAGTTTTGCCTGTTTTGAAATTTTGCACGGAGCAAGTCCTGAACGCAGTTGGGTGTTTTTGTTTTTGTTTTGTGAAGAGATGGAGGGAGGGATGCGTTGCGTTATTGCTCTTTCGCTCCGGCGCTCCGGGCTCTGTGTCCTCACTGGCAGGCCCTGCGCCTCTTTCGCCACCACCGTGTGGCTCAGTGGCAGCCTGTTCAGTCTCCATTTACTCAATGCCTCCTATAGTGTCAGGCCACCCCGGCAGTTCCATCATGACTCACAATAACCCTAATGAGGTCGGCACTATCATCCCTATTTCACAGATGGAGAAACTGAGGCAAGGCGAATCCTCCAGGGTCAAAGAGCTGGCGAGTGGTGAACTCCTGATTTGGCAAGTTCTAAGATCAGTGTTTGTATTCCCACATCTTCTTTACTCACCTCAGAAGATTGCAGAAAACTTGGAAATAGGAAATAAGTGTCTTCATATGTCATATACCTTTTTGACAGCGAATAGGAGCGTGAGCAGAAGAGTCCGATTAAACAACAGCCCAGTGTGTGCGACTCCAGGCCAGCTTCCTGCGTGCTCAATCTGTACTCTGAATTTAGCACGAGAAATTTAGCACAAGAAAGTGCCCCCTTGCCATGTATATAAGACATATATATGTTGAGACATATGTATATGCAAAGTTAATAAAAGAATTAACAATCTTGTAACGCTACCAACAGGCCCGAAAGCAAGGATTTCTGAGCTGTTGGTCTCTTCCAATCGTGCAAAGAGTCTGCAGCAAACACCGGGTTGACCTCATGTTTGCGTTTCAACACACACAGCTAGAGACGAGCTTCTCCCTTTCTTCCCTTCCCCATTCAGCTATCCACCCCTGCTCCTGTCCCAGTTCAATCCTTTACTGGCTCTCTCTGGACTTAGGTCAGAGCCCCAACTCTAATCCACAAAGCACTGGAGAGACGGCCGTGCCTCCTTCCAATCTCCTCTCTCAGCTGGCACCCGTGCGGCCCAGTTCCACCCTTGTTGGGTTACTTGCAGTGCCCAGGACACACTTCTCTTTCCTATCACCTTCCGCTTAATAATGATTGCCTCTACCTACCAAGTGTGCCAGGCACTGTGTTAAGGGCTTTGCCTGTTATCTCCTTTCTTAGAGCAATCCTGCAAGGTGGGTGTTATTGATTTCATTTTACAGATGAGAAAACCAAAGCCGAGAAATATTCAGGAATCTGCCCGTACTCATTTAGCTAATGAGCAGCAATCAGAATTTGAAACAGGCCACCCGATTCCAAAGCCAGTGCTCTCGAACACAGTCTGTCCACGTGGCCAGATTGTATGTCTCAAAATGCTACTCAGACTTTATCTCTACAGATCCTTCCTTCAACCCTCCTTGGCCCCCACCATCCCCCCCACCCCGTACACACACACACACGTAGGCACATTCTATGACCGTAACCAGTCGGTCTCTCAGCACTTTGTTCATGCTTGCTGCTTGTAGGGACTCATATGGAGATTGAGCCCCTGCTGTGCACCCTGTGTGGTGCTCACGTGACAGCGTTAGAGGAACAAATCGCCCTTGTCTGTTTTTGTGCAGGACTGCCATCCCTTCAAGGGCAGGGACTGGGTTGCATTTTCGGTGATATCCCTTGCATTGCGCAGTTCCTCAGTTGTTGACTAGATAGGGCTGATTCTCAGCCTAGACCCAATGGTTAGGAGATGGTTCGCCCCTCAAGGGACCCTCTCTCCAGCTTTGTAGGGTTACTCGAAGAGGGAATTCTTCCTCTCTCCAAATCCTTTCTGATGCCCATGCAGGGCAACCCAGAATGGAGGCTCAGGCTGTTTTCCCCCCAAGATGCATGGTCATCATAATTTCCAACTTATCGTTTCTTTCAACAAATCCTTTGAAAATTGTAT
Source organism: Indri indri (assembly GCA_004363605.1). Taxonomy (NCBI): domain Eukaryota; kingdom Metazoa; phylum Chordata; class Mammalia; order Primates; family Indriidae; genus Indri; species Indri indri. The sequence goes on along the minus strand of RJWJ010013711.1, from coordinate 1,410 downwards.
GAGTCCAAAAATAATCTGGGTTCCAATTAACTTGTAAGAAATACTCTGCTTGAACTTGTCATAAGCCAAGTTTGCCTGAGCATGGGCGACTGAGAGAAAGCAAGGGTGCTCTCTTCTCTAGAGCCCACCAGGTCTTCTCTTGCAGGGAGAAAAGCACAGAGAAGATGACTATTTGATTATCCAAATATGACCTCAAGTTGTCCTTCAGATGCTGGCTGTAAAAGCAGAGGACTCTATATAACTAGAGATTTGTTAGCCACAGGTATCCGGCTAATTCACCTTTCACTTATCTCCCATATATGTGAAGAAACTTCTGTCTACCCTGCTTGACACGTCAGAGAATTGCCAAGTCATCCATCCTACCACAGGCTTTATCGGCCTGGTACAGAGCACAGAAGGCCTTGGTGCCGAGGACCCTGCCCTGGAAAGGAAGCCAGAACGTCTCCCTGGGCATGGCTGTCTCTGGGAGTGCAGCTACCACTTTTGGAAGCTGCCTTTGCTCATTCGTGCCATGAGAGTAACACCAAATTACCATTTCAGAACAATCAGAGCACCTGAATCGTGAAGTTAAAGGATGATAATCACATGGCTACGTTAGCACATGTGAAGAAGGAGTTACTAGCACATGGAGGCCCTGGGCATTTATTCTGTCCCTTAGGGATCACTTCTGCTTTGTGACACTTTTCAAACAAGGGATTTTATAAGATTTTATAAGATTTTTCAAATATCTGTCTCCTGATACACTGTTAATAGGCCACCCGTGATAGGCTGCCGTCCTTTTATCTCTTAAATACCTTAAATCATCAAAATGGAAGACTGCAACAGCATTTGGGAAACAGTGGTTAGTTATCAGGAGAGGCTAGCCTCATGTGGATACAGCCTCAGGGATGTGACCTTCCTTCCTTTTTATTTTAATTATTTTTTGAGACAGGGTCTTGCTCTGTTGCCCAGGCTGGAATGAGGGGCACAATCCTAGCTTGCTGTAACCTTGAATGCCTCGGCACAGGTGATCCTTCCACCTCAGCCTCCCAAGTGGCTGGGACTACAGGTGCGCATCACCACGCAGAGCTAATTTTTTAAAATTTTTTGTAGAGACTGAGTTTTTTTATGTTGTCCAGGAAGGTCTCAAACTCCTGGCCTCAAGGGATGCTCCTGCCTCAGCCTCCCAAAGTGCTGCAATTACAGGTGTGAGCCACTGCACATGGCCCCCTTCCCTCCTTCTTTCCTTCCTTCCAACACTTTGGAAGAGTGCATCAATTAGTCATTTAGGTGCAAATGTTTTGCTCCATTTTCCTTCTGTTGAGAAATATTGTATTTATTAATCTGGGCTTATGGAGGTAAATATTTCCAACATCTCATCTGAAGCTCTTTTTAAAATTTTTTTGAGCTGTTTTGTATCACTAAATTCTC
>RJWJ010013710.1:0-39377 GCA_004363605.1 Indri indri | reverse complement strand
TCCAGGGGTCTTGGGCTATGTGCAGGTTCACTTCTCAGGTTGGCCCAGTTTTAGTTATTTTGTAAAAGAAAAGGGCACCGGGGTGGGTGTGGCGTTAGCTTTGGGATGGATCTTGTGGCTGTGACCCTGACACAGGAAACAGCTTGTTGGGACTTGGAAGGAGGAAATGTGGAGGGGGGCATGGCTCCTCCTTGGGGCCAAGAACTGCATTTTCTGTTCACCAGCCACACCATGATTTGGAGTCCGGTTCTAGTCTCCTTTAGAGTTCAGGGTGCACCATGAGACAAGTGCTAGGAGTGTGAGGGAAGAAAGCTGAAAGAGACTAAGGTGGAGAAAACAAAGCATTTGGAGTCAGCCCCACACATGAATTCAGGCTGATCTGCATACTTGCAATGTAACAGACAACCTAGACAGGTTACTTAATATCTCCGAGCCTCAGTTTCCTGATCTGTAAAGTGGGATTCATAGCACATTCCTCACTGGGGTGTTGGGAACCTTGGGGAATGAAACGTGTGAAGTCTCAGGCAGACTGTAATTGCTCCATAAATATTAGTTCCCAAATGCCCCTCAATATTTATTAGGCCTCGGAGGTCACTTTTCCAGCTCCCGTGAAGCTGATAACCCCACCTTGCTCCTTATAGAGGTAGACTTTACCCAAACAGTGCTTCCCAGCCAACATTTTTACATCATGGCACACAGAGAAAATACTAGTGCTTGTGAAGTACCCTGAAGTGAACAGGTGAGACTGCTCACAGGCTGCCCCAGGTCCCGCCTGGTCAGACCAAGGGCTAGATCTGGATGTTGGCACCACATAGCAGTGTTTGTCAACCACACAGCTCACTAAAATCACTTGGGAGCTTGTTCAAACAAACCAACCAACAAAGACACAGATGCCAGGGCTTTGGCACGGGTGTGGGTGTATTTAAACAGTGGCTCAGAGGCTTTGAATGTGTTGCCAAAGGCGGGATCCACTGCAGTGCCTGTGGTAGTTAGTGGGAAGCCACTAATTGGGCAGATTCAACTAACATAAGTGGAAGACCTGTCCCAGAGGTTATTTTTAGCTATTTAGTATTTTTCTAGCATTTTTTTATTGTGTTAAAATATACATAGGACTTACCATTTTAACTATTTTCAAGTGTGCAGTTCAGAGGCGTGGAGTACATTCACAATTTTGTGCAACTATCACCACTATCCATTTCCAGAACTTTTCATTATCCCAAACAGAAACTCTGTACCCATTAAGCGACTCCTCATTCCTCCCTCCAGCAGCTCCTGGTAACCACCATTCTGTCTCTATGAATCTGACTTCTCCAGGTTACCTCACTGTCTTAGGCAGTTTGGGCTGCTATAACAATTACCACAGACTGGGTGGGTTATGCAATAAATATTTATTTCTCACAATTCTGGAGGCTGGAAGTCCAAGATCAAGGTGCCAGCATGGTCGTGTTCTGGTGAGGGTCCTCTTCCAGGTTGTAGACAGCCAACTTCTTGTGGTATCTTCACATGGCAGAAAGAAGTCGAGAGAATTGCCTGGGGTCTCTTTTGTAGGGCACTAATCCCATTTATGAGGGATCCACCCTCATGACCTAATTACCTCCCAAAGGCCCCACCTCTTATTATCCTCACATCAGGGGTTAGGATTTGAGCATGTGAATTTTGGGGAACACACACATTCAGTCCATAGCACTCACATAAGTGGAATCATATTATATTTGTCTTTTTGTGACTGGCTCCGTTCACTTAGCAAAATGCTTTCAAGATTCATCCATGTTGTAGCATGTGTTGGAATTCCACTCCTTTTTCAGGTAGATTAATATTCCTTGTGTGTATACACTGCATTTTGTTTACCTGTTCATCTATTGAGGGACATTGGGGTTGTTTCTGCCTCTTGGTTATTGTGAATATTGCTGCTATGAACGTGGGTATACAAGCATCTGTTTGGGTTCCTGCATCCAGTTCTTTTGGGTATGCACATAGGAACGGAATTGTTGGATCATACGGTAATTCTGTGTTTAACTTTTTGAGGAATTGCCTAACTATTTTCCAAAGTAGCTGCACCATTTTACATTACCGTCAGCAACTCACAAGGCTGCAATTTCTATACATCCTGGCCAACACTTGTTCTTTTCTTTTTTTTTGTTTTTTAATATATTCATCCTAATGGGTGTGAACTGGTCTCTGATTGTTGTTTTGATTTGTATCTATTTAGTTTTGCCGCTCACAGTAACCCTGTGAGGTGGGTATTATCAGCCCTTGACTTTAGAGATAAGGAGGTTGAGTCCAGGAACCTGTCTAAGGTGGCACAGACAGTACAGTGGCGGTGCCGGGGTGTGAAGCCATGTCGTCGGCAGACACATACCGCAGTGACCGTCTAAAGAAATCCTGTGTATAACCGAAGATGAAAAATCCTTAAGTAAACAACACCCTTTCATTTTTTTTTTTCGAGGTCCAAATGGTCCTAATTTGCTTAAATTGAAGTAGGCTTGCCTGGAATCTGCTGCGGGCTTTACATTTCTGCAGACTTCCTCAAAATATGGCAGCACCATGTTCGCGTCAGAGTTCAGAATCCTTCCATTTTTTTCACCACAGATGACCAAAAATTATTAGTGAAGACCATGGCAACAGCCCCTGAGAACAAGGGCTCACATCACCGTCATGGCCGGGCGCCCAGAAATAAGCCCCTGAGGGTCTGTCTCTGATGTGGGACTCACATGTGACTCTCCCAGCCCCGTAGAAGTGAGGCCGTAACAGGTGCCCCTTTGTGACTGACACATCAGTAGGGAACTTCCCTTCCCATGACAGTCATCTTACCTGCTACCGCCAGGGCAGGCAGGGGAAGCGTTTGTAGGGAAGGAAGGCTGGACATCTGGTGTTCCCCTGAGTTTCCAGCGATGGCATCTGTAGGGCTCATTGTTTTCCTACCATCTGCAAGGAGAGAATGAATACATCCAAGGAGAAATTCTTTGTAGTTAAAAGCATCAGATAATAAAATCCCTGTACACTTTGTATTTTCACATTTTGGGAAATATCCAAACATAATGAAAGTTATTTTGAAATCCATTAGCAAAAGAAAGTTTAATAAGGCAAGATGACTGCTGTGGAAAATCCTGCCTTGGTTTGTGTAGGTGGTGGAAGAGAAGTTTCTCCTCTTCCAAAGTTCTGCTGGTGTTTGAGTGGAGGGAGACAACATCCCCTCACCAATTGGCTGTGCAGTGGCTCTGATGGGTTAGGAGTGGGCTCGGGTAGAATACTATGCCGACTGATGCAGAGTGAAGTCAGAGATCTTCACAAATGCAGGATGTTAGTAATGCTTTGTCTTGAGATTCCCACGGTAGGAAAAACATCATTTTGCAAGCTCCACTTTTAAGGTTGGAAGGCGGGCGGGGATTGGTGGGAAAGCAGAAGCTGGAAGCAGACCAGGTAGCTTAGACCCTTCTGCTTTCCTGGGAAGTCATATCCTCTTTTCCACCTCACTTTAAAAGCTAAGTTAGATAGAATAATCAAGTCTCCTCCCACTTAAGAAGACTGCCTCCGCACTGCTAAGTCCCCCTGCTGCCTGGGTACCAAGAACATCCATTTCGAGGGACACCGACCTTAGAGTCACTGTCCTTGAACTTCATGGAGAAATGATTTTCTTATACCTTAGTATCTCTGGCCTCATGATCATTTTGCATAAAGGATGGTTTCGATACCTTACTTGCATTTCAGATGAATTCTAGGATATGAGCCCTTCCTAGTCCTTGCCTCCTGATGAAATTTACCCAAGCAAGTATTTCTTAAGTGCTCAAAACCCATCCCCTTGGTTGTGCTTCTGTGATATTTCGGTGAGTCAGTGGCAGAGGTGGATCTGGAGGCTCCTGCTAAGCCCCGCCGGCCAAGTCACTGTATCTGACTCAATCAGTTTCTGTCGTTTGATGCCACAGATTGGTAATTCTACTTGCCCGTAAGCCCGGGGATAGAACAAGCTGTCATTACTTTACCAGGCCATTTGGGAGAATTTGCAAGTTATCTTTATTAGTGCTGTCCATTCTGGTGGCTCCTTGGGCCGTAATTGAAATAAACGAGGCATGCTGTTGTTACATTACATTTCTGATTCCCTCACAAGAGGAGGGAGACAGATGAACACAGTAAAAATAGTTTGCTCAGGTCTTTTTAAATGCCTGTGATAAGTTGCTGGAGTGGTGGGGGGAAGGGAAGGAACGAGAAGGGGAGAGGTGGAGGTACAATCTGCATTTCCCCATATTCTCAATTAATTCAGCCTGAAAGTATCACTCTTATTCAGCAGCAGTTAAAATAGGCTGTGATGAGAGCATGACAATTTCCAGCTAAACTAGAGGATAATTAGAAATGCCCTGTAGCAGGCAAGTCAGTGCTTCAATTTATTTGCTGTTTATTACCAAGTCCCTGCCCCTTGGGTGTAATGACTGTAAAACCTTGCCAGCAGCTTCCCTGGGTTTGATTTAGTGCCGTAAATGGTGCTCAGAGAGTAGATTAGGCTGGAATGTGATCAAACCTTATTTGCAATCCGATTATACAAACTGCTCCTTGCACTGACCAGATTGAAGTAATTTCCCTATAGAAACGTTACACTCACTTTGGTGTAAAAATGATTAACATTTCCTGACTGTAGGTCAGCCTTTCATTTCCACTGTAATCCTTTATCAGGCAATATGCCCATCTTTCTCTTAGGTTTGTCTCATTCACGTCCTGCGTGGTATTTAACTAACGCATAGCATCTCACCCAATTAAAAAAAAATAAACTATAAGTAGCCTCTCAGGCTTATAGTGATGAATGATTACAATAAATAAACACTCTGGAAGAAGCGGATTAATAGCATATTTTCTTCCGGTTTGATTGTTGAACATTATTGAACTTGCTTAATGATCTAATGGAGAACTCTTGTGCACCGCCAGAGAAATTTCCCTATCCACTTGGAAAGGGCTGTGGCGGTACTTAGAAACAAGTGGCTTGAACCTCAGACGAGTTGATTTGTGGGCACCAGTATCAGTCACTGAGCCACCCTCCAAAAAGTATTTAAGTACCAACGGCCACTACTAATCTTTCCTCTTTTAAATAATCATCCGCACAGGGTGTCTGGCCTCCCTGTAGGACCCCCTCCCTTTACCGTATCAGGATTTCTGGATGTGAAAGCAGTTTTCATACAATTAGCCTCTGGTAATGAAACACAACCAACTCCACGCTGAACACAGAAAGCAAACCCTCGGCTCCTCACATATTTTTGTGACAATCAAAGAAAATATTTGAGTCTGAAATTCATTATCATAGCCTAACTCCATTGCCCGCAATAACATGTTTCGTTGTACGACATATTTAAGCTGATTTTCTTCAGACATTTTCGGCCTTAACCCTTTAAAAACCATGCACTCTCTGTAAATATGTTCCCAGGCTTCTGCTAGATTATTGAAAAATGTCAAGACAGCAGAGGTTAATTGTCTTGGTGAATATTTTTAAGTGATTTAAAAAGATGCAGACGGCATGTAACTGAAAGGGGCCACGTTTAGATGAATTCTTTGTATAGCATTTTTTTGTGTGAAATGTAAATGGTACATCAATTATATCCAAAGTCTGTGCAGATTGGAAGAGGAAACTACTTTTTGTATTTTCTCCATGCCAAAAAAGACTGTTTGTATTTCTCAAGGTCAGGAAACTTCAGGGTAACAAAACCAATGTAATTTTTAGCTGTGTTGCTTTGCAATTTACAGTCCGCAGAGTGTGTCGTTTGCAGAATGTGTAGGAAATGACATCAGACGCTTGGACTCAAAGCTCCAGGAACAGGGTTATACATTCTTTTCTTCCAGGAATCGGGGAAAATTTTAGAGGCAGAAAGTACAATACTGTAGGACTGAATTTGACCCTTCCCAAATGATGTGTTTGTGGTGGGTGAACATAATAAGCAGAGTTTATATTAACAATTGGAAGTCAGCAAATGGATAGCAAGAAATGTATCCTTGTTTTAATATTTCCTTTTATAGCAATGATTCATTTAGATAGAGATTAGGTAGGTCTAAAAAAGCCATTTTAAAATGTATTCCTTTTTGTTGTTGTTACAAAAGCAATACTCTTATAAAGCCCGAGAAAACCACAGTGAAATTAAAATAAACTTAAAGAACATATTAACACTCTACTAATGAAATAAATTCTGCTCATAGGTGTTAGAAAGCACAACAATAAGTAAACGAACGACCCTAACATCAAACCACCATCTCTGTCCATTTGCTTTGGGTTCTGCTTTGGGATGGCAGGAGACACCTGAGCAGCTATGACCACAAACCCCTGCTGCAATTACACCTGCATGTCCAGACCTCAGACCCTGCAGGTGAACAAAGATGCCTGTTGTCTTCTCTAACAGTCATTACTATAAACCAGAATTGTGATCCCAGGTTGCTATGCAAACCTAGTCTGATGGCAAGAAACACAGCAGAGCAGCAGAGTTGGAGGCTCTAGGCGTCCTCTGTGCACAAGCCACAACTGAACCAGTCTCTCGGGGACAAGCAGAGAAGATGAGCCTGCCTTGGTGAGGCAGTATCGGCACACGGTATCTGATGCTGGCCTCTAATTTTGTCCTGTCTGGAGCCTTGCAGAGATGGGGCTACAGGGCAGCTATCTGTTTCCAGGTAGCCTGAGCGGGAACTGAGCAGCCGAGCAGAGAACCAGTACAGATGCACAAGGACACCAGCGAGGGATGGAGAGCTCACACTCAGGCTGCCAGGCAGCGTCTCTCTCCTCCCCCATTCTCCTCTCACCAGGAGCCTTCTTGCAATAGCCAGCTTTTCTCTCTGTGACACTCTTAGTATCTACAACTTTTGCTAATGTAAAAATTTTGGAATCAAGAGGATACTAATTTGCAAGAGTAGGGAAGAAAATGACGACATATCAAAAGAGAATCCAGGGGACGAGATTGTCAACAACTCGTTTCTGAGGCACTCCCAGTCTATAAAATGCTTTCTGTACATTTATTCTTCAATTATTCCACCTTCTGGGAAAAATGCAAGGTTGAGGCAGGATGTGAAATTTATCTCAAATGTGACAGCTCTGAAACGGTCTTACGAGCAATGCTTTGTTGGCACAAATAAAATATTTTCGCATTGACTAAAAAGGGCAGGGTCTGTTTCTACTTCTGCCCCAGGTCCCCGAGGTCTTCCTGTTTCGTGTTATGCATTTTTACAAAGTGTGCTGACTGGCTAATTTTGTAGTGCCATGTATAAAATAAGAAGCATATGTATTCCTTCTAACCTATAAATGCTTGCATTCAGATATCATAAAAATCACTGATTTTTATTAACAGTGCTTAGTTTTCTCATTTTTTTTTTTGGATCAAAACCTCTGATCTCTGTTGGACAGCATGCTGTCCCACTATGAACATGGGTCAGGGGTTTCGATGCATTGAAGTGACTTACACGTTGCTATTGGAAGATAGGTCTTCCTGTTTAAGCTTTTAAAAATAATTATTGAATTGAAAGATGAATTATTTTGAAAGTACACAAAGTTGTGAGCCATGTCATATGTACTGTAAAATTAGAATTAGAGCTCATCTAATTGGACTCTGATATAATCATCAAAATGATATTTAAGTGATCGCTGTCACTTTTCAAAACACAACCCCTGTCTGCCTCCCTTAAACGTGGCAGCCCAACAGTAGATGCTGAACACAAACTTTCACAAGGTTCCCCACAAGCTCCAGGAAGGACACAAAATTCACACCTAGCTCAGCACCTTTAGATGCCTTAGTCCCTGTGACTTTACAGATAACGCTGGTTTCTCTCTGATTGCTGCTGGAACAAATATAAATTTTTTTTTGAAGTAGTTTCCAATTATACAAGAAGTTTAGCTTATATTCCTAGTAGCTTGGGAATTCATGGTGCTGATTCATCACTGAATAAAAGTAGGCAGCTTTGCTACAAAAACCCACAGGGACATGTTCCCTGTTCTTTCTCTCTCTCCTCTTTCGTCTCCACCTCTCTCTCTCTCTCTCTTTCCTCTTCCTTCCATCTGAATGTGTTAAGTCTCCCATACATAAAAGAAAATCAGGCCCACCTATTTTGCAAAACAGCAGATGAAAGGAACGAAGAGGAAAAGGAACAAGGAGGAATAGGGAGGTTTACAACATTTTTTTTAGTGTCAAAGACTTAGGAAATATAAAGACAGGGTTCCAGTTGCTGTCCCTGCAAAGGTTTTACACCTGCATTATAGCAACAGTGTGGATGAACCGCAGAACACAGCACGTAATTGGTACAGAAATTTGAAACCACCTTTTCTGACTTCCACTTCTATTACTTGTGATGGTGGCTATTCAAACCAGCATCGCACGTGTTTTTTTCTTAAAAAATAAAAGAGGCTCTGTAATGTGGAACTTAGTATAACATGTCACTAAATGTAGGTGACACAGAACCACTGAACTTATGCTTATCTTCTTCAAAAGCTTTTCGGGAGTGACGTCACCAACCCTTGCTTCCATGTTCAATCTGGACGAGCGATGCTTATTTTGAACTTGAGGTTTTCCATATGGCTTTTTCTTCGCCACCTTTCCAGTGTCTGGAACGCTCTGCCGCACGTTCGCAGCACCGCGGTACGCGTGAACGTTACGGATGCGTACATGTGTTTAGTTCTCATTCCGTGGCTCTTTCTGATAGTTCTGCAGCTGTCACATTTTAATCCTGCCACAGAACTTTTGTGAATTCAGTTACTAAGTGACGGCTCCAAATGGACTACATCGCTAAACCTCACTCTTGTCTGAATGAACGTTCCATGTTCCTCTGTGGCTTCGGTGCCTGCTGGAAGGGCACCAGGACCGTAATACCTGCATCTGTGGCAGGTTTCTGCTTGGGTTTTCAAGATCCTTTGGTCATTATTTTACCAAGGGGGAAACTGAGGCGTTAAAAGCCATGCCAGGAACCAAATCCAAACATCATCCCGATTTGTTCTGTTTGTTTAATGTCCCCTCTTCAGTAACCAGGAAATTTCAGGACGTCCTGATGTTGTGACTAATAGGCTTGTTTGGCAAGCTGGGACAAAATTCAGTTTTTGAAGTGGAGTGTTAGACATCAGATGATGTGGCTCACATGGCATTTGACTTAAAATTTAGGGGTTGAATTCATAATCAGCATGGTGCCATCTACTTTGGACTGTGCCTTGTATATAGCTTTATGGGGGCATTTGTCAGGCAGAGATATAATAATGGCAAACTCTAAGCCTTTTATTTTAAATTAGATTGGTGTGATTTGATGCTAATGGGAGTGAGAGTATTGGCCTCATCCTGGTGCAGCCTGCACTCTGGACAGCCTGGGCTACCACCCTCCTCGAGTAGCATTTTATGTGTCTGGCAGGGTCTCCTCTCTGCGGGCAGCAACAAAGGGAAGTTGCTAAGGACAAGATGCGGATGGGGAAATGCATCTCCCATTGGAACAGACCTGGGCTCACTCCAACAGCTGAGAGAGGTGCTGAGGACAGGCCTCCTGGAGCTCTGCAGCTGCAGTTGGGGTGGACAGTCCGGTGCTTGTCCTGTGTGATAACGGCAGTGAAAGCCGGCCAACTGCTGCCCAGCAACACGGAGCTGCAGCCAGCCTAAAAACATCCAGCCTCACCAACATTTCCGCAAATTGCTTACATAACTCCTTCCTGCCAGCGGCTTCCTCAGGACATGGCAGCAACCCCCTCTTCCCTGGATCGCCCGTCCGAGAGGACACACGTGTCTCTGCTCCCGGGCCAACATTCATCCGTCCACACGAATCCTGCAAATCTGTCCAAATGCTGCAGAATAAGAAAAATGACTATATATATTTGGTCTAACTTGACTCATTTTCATGCAGTCAAAAAAGCTGAGAAGCATTCTTGGGGTTTATCTAAGCTAAGACTCTTACTTTTAAAAAGGGAAATCTGGACCCTAGGAATTGACCAGATCAGAAGTCACAATACTGGTTTGTGGTAGAAGCACATCTGGCGTCCACACCTCCCGATTCCTGTGATTTGTTTATTACTTGCTGGCTTTCCTGGTGAGTTTGGAACATGAACTCAAAGCATATTTCTTTCCCTCTAGACTCTGAATCCCTAGAAAATCACATCTTCTATCTCTTTGTCCCTAGCACCTAGCACAGGGCCAAATACACTCTGATGATTATTCAGAAGCTGTTTTTTGAGGCTCCCTTAAACACTGGACATGGCGCTATGTGTTTGATTCACAGCCACAAACAAGGCAGACACAGTCCCTGCTCTTACTGAGGCCACACTCCACAACAGTGAGTCTGTAAGTAATTTTTGAATGAATGCCTATACAATATTTTCTTACCTACCTGTAGAATAGGCAAACTACTATCTTTTGGTATTGGCTGACACATTAGCAAAATCAAAAGAAAAGAAAACTTGAACTGGAAAACATTTAAATCCATAGGCTTACGTAGAGTCTGTCCTGGGTTCCTTTTAGAAATTGATGTTGATGGGCCACCAAGGTAAATGACATAACGAAAGGCTGTTATGACTGGCTGTCAAATGTCGACTGTTGAAATAGATGGTTGTGTAGAATGACATTGTTTCCCAGCCCGTGCAGTCTCCCTCTGTAACGATGATGGCTGGGAAGGTCAGCAGTGGCATCTCTGAAGCTTGTTGATGACTGGGTAAAGGCAATACGGGATTAAGAATAAAAATAATTCATGTGGGTGGCTTGGGGGATTTGATGGCCTTAGTTGTATTTGGTGATGGTTCTGAATGCACAGGGCAGACGAGTCCGTTGGTCCTGCAGTGGGCAGCCTGTCCCCCTTCTCCACCGAGAGCAGGAGCTGGGTTGGCAGGAGGCCAGTTTGATTGGCTGTGGTTGGACATGAGCAACAGAGATGGGGCCACATTTGCATGTTTGTGTGATAACATAGATGTGCATGTGGGCTTTGCACACAATGTACGTTACAGTGAGAGGTGTAGCCTCTATCGATGGAGATGGGAAAAGAAAACAGGAAAACCAGATCCACCCAGAATCCTATAAACTAACCAAAGACAGAGCCCCGCTGTGCTCATTGCTTGGGCAGAGTCCAAAGATTTCCAGACAATTCATTCGTATTAAACGTGGAGGTTATGGAGTCTACCTTTGCTAAGAGTCTGTTTCAGGATTACTCCTTATTTATGTGATGGACTTAAAATACCTAGAATTGGCCCAGAAAAAGCCATTAAGGAGCAGTTTGTCCTACATAGCTTTCCTACTGAGACTTCGGGTGCCCAGTACCCTACGGGGTCTTCTCTGACTCCAGTAAGCACTGCCTGTCCTTCCCCTGCCTGGTGGCAGCCAGCTAAGCTGAGACAGTGACTGTGTTGATGTGTAAGGTGGTGACAGTAGGATTCTGACAAGTAAATGTGCTACCTCCTCCTTCTGGCTAGCACATGTACACCTTGAAGAGATTCTCTGGAGCCAATGCACTCACTAGAAGAAACCGCCCTAATGGGGGTTGTTCCAAGTACCGTGTGGCTGGACAACCTTCTCAGGCTTCAAATCACACTGCAAAAGTAAATGCAAACTCTTCGATGCATAGCGGCAAATTAATCTCTTCAACAATGGTTGATGATGATGATGATGTGTGTGTGTGTGTGTGTGTGTGTGTTGGGGGAGGATATGGCTGACAAAGTTTTGATTTTAAAAATCCTGCTTGTGAAGTGATCCTATTCTCCAAGGCTTTGGTGGCATCGCTACTTCTCTTGAAGCTGGGGAAAGAACTTTCTGGTCTCCCTCCATATACATATGCAACATTTGAGCCTTCTGCTACATTGTGGTCCCACTGTGGGCAAGGTGTTTGGAAGGGAAGAGCCTCAAGCATGAGTGACTATTTCTTCCAGGGAAACAGGGCAGAAGGAGCACCAAGCCCTGTTTGCTGGAACTTGCATCCTGCCCAACCCATTCCCCCACTTAACAATCAGAGTCGGGGCCCTTTGGGGGCTTCAAGCATGGTATTGGGCCAGACGATATGTGGACCTGCAGAGCCATGGAGTATGAGGTCAGGAAAGCAGCCACCCCTCCTCTCTGCCCACACAGAGCACCAGAGCCCACTCTTCACTCTGTACGGCCTCAAATGCATTGTACCCTTTTCATAAAATGTAATTCATTGACCAGCCAGTCCTGAGGAAGTGATTCTAAAAAGTGGGTTTGCAAGCTTTTCTATCAGGGGTACATTACATGGGTAAGTTACTTAGGAAACTGTCAACTTCCCTCTAGGCTTGTTTTTACAAATTTCTGAGAAGAAACTACTGTCTATATTTTCTCTGTCAGAAATGCAAAAGCAAACAGTTTCATGAAGGGAGAGTTCCGTGGGCAAGTAAATTGCACATGGCAATTTGGGGCAGAATTTTCTTGTGTTTCTGCTGGTTCTCTGAGTTCTCAGGTAAATTGCAGAGCCCAGAAATTATGGGGAAATAGAAAATAACATGAATCAACTTTTCCCTGTAAGGTGAATTTTGAAAATATCCACCACAACTTAAGCAAACCAGGCAAAAACCTCCAGTGAAGTATTTGAAAGACTCACTGCAATCCTGTCTAAGAGATGCTGAAGGTCATTGTCCAGGCAAAAAAAAAATAAATTGTCTTGTCTTCTCCCTGGAGTCACAGATGCTGGGGATGTATGAGTCTCTCCTTTCATTTTATCCTTGTTGGGTTATCAATTCTGACTGCAATATTCCTTATGGGGATGTCATATAACAATGCTTCGGTGATTTTTCTTAACATCAAGAAAGTTTCTTAAGGTGTTTGACCTAATCCATAAACAAATTAAAACTAAAGTGATATATCGTTATTTGAGGTATCAAATAAGCAAACATTTAAAATGTTAGCACTCAGTTAAGATGTGAAATGAGAACAGTTGATAAATACTTATATGTCTATACATTGGTTCAATTTTTAAAATAGAAAAATCTGGAAATAATATGTATTTTTAAATCTTTAATAAAGCAAATGTTCATGCCTTTCGTACTGGTTTAGCATTTAAGAATCTTCCCTAAGGAAATAATCAGGCATGACAAAAGTTAATGTTCAAGACTATTTATTGGAGCATTATTTTTAATAGTGAAGAAATGGAGAATATAAGCTCTTTTTAGAATCCCCTGACTTTCACAGAAGTAGAATTTCTTCTGAGTATAGAAAGAGAATAGATTAGAGATAGGCTAAGACAGGATGCTTGTTAAAATGTCAGGTTCCCAACTTCCTCCTTTGCCGAATCTGATTCAGAATCTTCCTTTCTTCCAACTATAATACTTTCTTACTGAGGCTCTTTAAGATTTCAAGAAATTTTAGTAAGTTTTAGTGAAGTTCTTTAAGATTTCAGAAAATGATGTAGTAGGGTCACTCAGATGGGCGCTATATGTAAGAAGAGGAAAGAAGCACCGGAAACAGTTCAGAGGACAAGAGGGGCTCTAGCTCCCAGCAGCCTTGGCAACCTGTTGTCCTTGTGACTCAGCTTCTCTTTGTCTCTGTGTCTATAGTGACTGTCTTTTCTGAGTTTTTTGGTATTCCCTCTGCCACATCAATTCTGCTTTCCTTTTTTGTTTTGTAACCCAAAAGCGAGATATCATTCCCTAAGCACGATACGATATAAGAAATGGGAGTCACAGGGATCCTTAGGGCTCAGGGGAATGACAGCTGTCCCAGCCAAGAGGCTGTCTGCTCTTTTTCTCCTAAGTCTAGTGGATGGAACTGCAGGTACCCAGAGCTGTGTCAGGTTGTTAGCAGCCTATGTGTTTGCCAATAAAGAGATCTGACAGCCGTGGTTTATCTTCTGTTATTAAAGGGCAACGCTATTAAAACATGCTTTCTGGATCACTCTAACACAGGTTAATGAGTTTGATAAACTTTTGAGTTGGAGGTTTTTCACAAATGATTGCCATATTCTGACTCTAGCATTCAGGTTCCACAAGTGCGTACAGAAAATTGCACAAATCATGTGTGTCCATCTTGGTGAATTTTTATAAAATGTAACCATTTTAACCCATGTAATCATTAGATTAAAAACAATAAAACATTACTAGAATCTCAGAGTTGCCTGCTCCCTCTCAGCCATTACCCATCAAAAGTAACCACTATCTGACATCTGCCAGCATGGATTGGTTTTGCATGTTTTTGAACTAATGTAAATGGACTCATACAATATGTACTCTTTTTTTTTTGGTGAGGCTTATTTCTCCCAGCACTATGTTTGTGAGATTCATTCAGATTGTGGTGTGTAGCTGTGGTTTATTTTCATATATTCATAATTAACCACAACTTATTTATCCATTTTACTATTAATGAGCATTTGGTTTATTTCCAACTTGAGGTTATTTTTGACTTTTGGATTAGTGTTGCTATGAGCATTCTAGACATTGTTTTGGTGTATGCGGATATAGATTTCCATTGGGTATATACCCCTGGGAGTGGGATTGCTGAATCATAGACTATACATACAACCAGCTTTTGTAGATATGTTCTAACACTTTTCCGAAGTGGTAAAACAGTTTACTTTTTTCAAGAAATGTATGAGAGTTTCAGTTACTTTACATCATATTCCACATTCAGAATTCTCAGTTTAAAAACAGTTTGTCACTACTGGTACATATATATGGTATCACCTTGTGGTTTGAATATGTATTTCCCTGATGAATAATGAGGTAGAGCACTTCATATGTTTATTCGTCATTTGGTTCTCCTTATCTTGTGAAATGCTCATCCATGCCTTTTGCCCATTAAAAAAAAACTGGGCTGTCTTTCTCATAGATCTGCAAGAGCTCTTTATATATTCTGTATGTAAGTCTTTTGTCAAATATTAATATATTAATTTCAAATACTTTCTCTCCCCCCTTAGGATGGTGCCTTCAGATGAATAATAGTTGCTAATTTTAAAGAAGTCTAAATTATTATTTTCCTTTATGTTCTATTTAAGAAATCTATGCTTCTCCAAAATTAAGATGCTCTTCTATGTTATCTTCTAACTATTTTATTGTTTCAATTTTCCCATTTATACCCAACATCAACTAGAATTGAATTATGTGCATGGTGTGAGGTAGGGGTTAAGATTCCGTTTGTCCATATTGCTAATTGGTTGACTTAAATTCTGCTTACTCTTGGCTTATTTGCTTTGTGGCTTTTACTTCCACCCTTCTCTACTTCTCAGCCACTCTCTGGTGTCAGTTTTGAACCCTTTCTCTCTGCGTGTATACTCCCTGCTTGAGTCTATTAGTCAATGCCCCTGTACAGGATGTTTCTTTTGGAAAGTTTTTTTTTTTTTTTTTTTTTAACCAGGTAGTGGGTAGTCTTTCCACAGTTGTGACAAATGAACCACAGAAATGTAAGATGTAGGGGAAGCTGGATGAGAGATAGACGGGAATTCTCTGTACTATCTCTGCAACTTTTTTGTAAATTTAGAGCTATTCTAAAATTGAAAGTTCATTTTAAAAAATTCT
Source organism: Indri indri (assembly GCA_004363605.1). Taxonomy (NCBI): domain Eukaryota; kingdom Metazoa; phylum Chordata; class Mammalia; order Primates; family Indriidae; genus Indri; species Indri indri. The sequence goes on along the minus strand of RJWJ010013710.1, from coordinate 23,956 downwards.
GCCTCTCTAACAGAAGTCAAAAGAATCCAGCATCCAGGTACAAGTTTGTCCTTGATTTTTTGTGTTCATTCTTCAGCCAAAAGCCTTGAAGTTGAAGTTGGATATGCATCTATTTTTAAGGTTTTTTTCTTTCCCAATGAAAAAGGCGTATTCACAAAGCAACAGGTAAATAGTGTTTGATTCCCCTACAGATTCCATGAAGTTAATTTAGGGTCAGACTTAAACCACTGAACTTGCAGAATCACTCGTTCAGGGCAACATTCCTGCTGTACTGCATAATCACTGCCATGATCTCTCTCTAGCAGCCATGATTAGGAAACCCTGTGGGTTTGATAACAGTAGCACAAAGCCGACAAGCCTGGATTCTTCCCACAGTCGTTCTGTGTTTGAGGTTTACTTCAACCATGGCTTGCAGCTTTTTATCAAAATATCATTCTTATCCAGGTAGCACTGGTAATGCACATGTTCCTGACACAACTGTTTTCTCTAATAGTTAACTAGGATTTTGTTCAGCAATTCAATATTTATTAAGCTTTTATAGTGTGGTAGGTACTGGCTAGATGTCCAAACAGTGCATGTCCAGGATGGCCAAGATACAATCTCTCTCAGGACAACCACATTATAATGTTATTTTGTTCCTTAAGTGTCTAGAATGTACCAAGTCTTAAAAATACTCGGTGGGGAGGCATCTCCCATGGTGTAGGGGTGGCTGCACCATGCAATGGAAAAAGCAGGTGCTTTGGGGTTGAACAGATCTGGGTTTTCATCCCAGCTCCTCTATTTATGTGACCCTGGGCTCACTATTAATACCCTCCTAGTCTCAGCTGCCTTATCTGGAAAAGAGGGTCCTATTGTCTCCCTGGAGTACTGCTGACACAACTGGAGAGTGGGTGTGAGTGCCGGAGACAATGTTGACTTTTCAGAAAGTGGTTTCTTAGGATTATTTCCTGATGGTTCAGGAGCTGTGTTAGAGGTTTACATAGACAACTAAAAAATAAAAAAATTGTGTCCTCTTTGAGAGCTCTCAATTCAGATGGCAAAGAGAGTCGTGCAAAAGAATAGTGGTGATTCAGTGTGCTCAGTGGAGAAAGCAGCCAGCTCTGAGTGGCTTCTCAACACCACCTTGAATTAAGTCACTGTCGTTACAGTGGGTATGACTGAGGGGGAAACATAGTAACCCACTGTGACCCATGGATAATTGACTACGGATTCAGGTGTTTCAGCAAAGAGCTGACATCACAGACTCGTGGCCCTGAGACAATGATCCAAGATGGGTGTCCTGTCTAAAGACATGTATGAGCCACATTCAAAAGGATGTGTCCCAAAGAGGACACTGCCCCTTTGCTGCTGCCTCTTAGGCATGGAATGGAAGGAGGATGAGGAGAAGAACATGTATGTGATATTCATTCTTTCATTCCTTCAGCAAGTAGGTGTCCAGCTCCTTCCACACACCCGACTCTAAGTTAGACAATGGGTATTCATTCATCCTCAATCAATACTCTCATCAGGTCACACAATGTCCTTGCCTTCATGGTGCTTACATTAATAAATAGGCAGATGGTAAGAAGTGTTATGAAAACTGCCTAAGATAAATGGTGCCTGGCATAAAGATTTTCTGGTACCTAGCCCTTGCCGTATAACTGAAAGGATCCTGAGCAAATATTGACTGAATATCTCCCGCTCATGAATCTAGAATGAATGTGCTTGGATAATGGTGCCTGCTAAATAGATTGGTCGAACCCCCTGAATGAATGGGCCTTCCCTGAAGGCTGTGGAATTTGATGGAAACCTCATTGGACCTAGAGTCCAAAAGGATATTTAACATGCTGCCCATATGCCATATTAGAGCCAGGTTTCCAAAGCTAAAGCACCATGAACGGTCGGATAAATCATTCGGATTGCTTTGCCTTCTCCCAGCACTCTGCTCTTCTCTCCTGTGTCCTCTTTCTGCCTGATCCAAATGACTTTTGCTTAAATTGCTTAGAAAAATTATCTAACTTTTCCTTTTCCTTTGACTACAGAAATGTGGTCCATCAGACTTAACCAGTTTCTAGAACAATTTCTTCTGTCTGCTCACTCAGTAAGTGGTGGCTGCTCGGGTTACAGTATTCAGTGTTTTGAGCGACCAAACTCTGGGCAGAAACTCGAGGTTTAATCAATATTTAAGTAAACAACGTGCTTTTTTAAAAAATACGGAAAAGAGGTATCAGTTTTCAAATGGTATTTCTGATAAATTATTAGCTACTAGTTATAATAAATCACCAAAAATTTCATTGTGGTAGTATTTTCACACACACACATATTAGAATTCAGAAGCAATGTCTTTTCTCAAATTGTTGCTTGGTGCACTACTTTGATCCTTTTTTAGATTATCAACCAGCCCTCTATAGCAATCTTATGACATATTTTTTGAACATTTAATAAGCCATAGTTGTTTTAGATACATGCAACCCATTGTTAGAGGGAAAAGTTCTGGTTTGTAGTTTTAAGTGAACCCAGCCTCAGTTCCCACATCATGATTATTAAGGCCATTTATAATCGCAAAACTCTGTTGTTTCTAATACATGGTGACCTGCTAAAAACTAACTTAAGTTACATAGAATAAAATCTAACAGAGGTCTTCAAAAAAAGCTATAGGAAAAACGAGAAAGCTATATTAATACAAATTAATTCTACGGGTCTAACATAGCTCAAAAATTCTGGAAAATTTACTTATGATTCTTACATATTTCTTCTCATATTATTATATTTTGTGTAATTATTAAGGATAAAATTCCAGAGAACTGTTCAGTAGAGCTATGTTAAGTTTGTGATGGGAATAATTATTTTAACTATTAATTTGCCAAGATGCAACACAAACTCTTTAAAAGGTGTAAAGAACTTTAACAAGAAATTCCAGGTGAGGAGATTGCGCACATAAAAACTAAGATCAGTTGTCTTCCCATTACATAATATTTCACTGGTTTCAGGTCAAATGCCCGACGTTGTTATGAGTCACCAAAGCAAATATTGTTTTATTGCAATATATACATAATAACACTCTTAATTACCTTCATTCCAATGACTTTTAAATTGTTGGTTTTCTTCTAGGTACAACATGAGTGTGTCTGCCTGTGTGTGTGAGCATGTGGTTGCTTATTCTAGGCTAAGAGAGGATGTGAAAATGTCTAAAACAGAGAGACTCATCAGATATTTCAAACCACTCTACACTTGTAAGTACATTCATAATATCTTGTGTTAGCAGTAATTGATCCTTCAAAGAACTCCAAAGCCCAACAGATCTTGGGGAAATTAGTGTGGCCTTATTCAAAGAGCTCTGCAGTGGAAGAAAATGACTAACTATTCTCTGTTTCTGATCACCATAAAATAGGAAAATATGCACTTATGATTTAGATTGTAAGCAATAGAAGGAATTTCTAGAGTATGTCAGAAATTAGCTAACTCATTTTAAGGTGCCGGAGAGAGCAAGGTTCTACAAGGATGAGACATTGGGCAGTAATTGTGGTCGAGGTGGGAGGACATGGTGGGGGAGGAGAGGGCAATGCATGAGAAGAAAGTTCTGGAGGATGTGCACCCAATGCCAGCAGGTACGTTTCTTGCTTTGATAACTGACATTGCATTTCAGTTGCTTTCCTTCCTCAGAGGACTCCAGGGGTGCTCTGTAGAGCCCTCAGAAAGCCAGGCTTGTGTTGGAGGTTCCTCCCTGGCAGACTGAGGAGTGGACAACAGGACAGCTGGGCTGGGGTCTCCATCCAGCGGCCACATCGCGGCCATGTCTGGAGTTCAGCATGAAGGAGGCCAGCAGAGTTTGTTGGAAGAAGACGGGTCTTATTTCGCCTGGGCCAGACCTTGCGTGGAAGCAGGGAGCCGGAGAGTCCGTTGAGCCTGTTCTCTCCTTGTCGGTCCCAAATGTTTACCAATGGCCACATTTTAAAAATCCTGTCTGACAAAGGAAGCCGGGTCCTGCTCTGCTTCCGCCTCAGCTAATTGCACTGGCCCTACTCCCCGAGACTGGCTTCCTCCACTGTTTTGCCAGAGCAGTGCTCACAGTTCTGTGGGAATGCACCTGTCACATAGATGTTTCCCTCCACGCTGTGAGACCTTTGAGGACAGGGATGGGTCTTACTGGCATCATCGACAGCTTAGGAGACTGTGTTCTACATGTGTGTGCACATCATACACACACGTAAAATGAAGTTACTAGGACTGCAAACGTCAATTTTTCTTATCTCTATGCTGCTGCTGATAATGTTAACATATATTGATTACTTTCTATGAACCAGACAGTGGGCTGGGTATTTTACAAATACCATCTCATTCATCTCAACCCTGTAACAGTAGGGTACTGTTATTGTTCCTTTTAGAGGTGAGGATACGAGTGGAGGTTGGGGAATTTCTCCAAGGACACACTCATGGGAAGTGGCAGAGCCAAAATTCACACCAGGATCAGTGACAGCAGAGTGAGATCCTTCCCTCTAGCCCTGCTCTGTGATCTCAGCCTGTTTCCCCAGTGGCCTCCAAACCCAATGCTATGACACCATGGGATGTGGCCATCTCACCTGACCATCAGATTGATGACATCCTCAGAGAGTGTTTGAAAGTGAAGACACTCAGCCTCCTCCAGAAGGAGAAACACTATCGAGCGGGAGTCAGACTCTGGGATCAGCCTCACTCCTTCCATGTGGACCTTCTCTGACCACGGGCACATTTGCATGTATGCACATGTGTGTGCTCTTGTAGCTTCTTCCTGCCAAAAGGATGCTAGGCAACTTAAGGAGATTCCAGAAATATAAGAAAATAAAAGAAAATGTATTTAGATGAGAAATAGGAAAAATAGGACCTAGGAATGAGACTAACATAAAACCATTTACTTTAAAGTTCTGTATGCTTCTAATGTAGGCCTCAAATTTGGCTTAAATCTTCTTTTAAGTTTCAATATGAAATGGGAACCCTGACCAGTTGCATGACTCACATTGTCCATAGTAGAACCAACCAGCTACTTCTGATATTATGACCAGGGGGAAGATTTCTACCTAGGAAAATTGTTTTCTGTGCAGTACAAGGGATGCTGTCCTCACCGATAGTCTCTCAGTAGACACAGCAATCAGTTTCATCAGGTTCTTTCTTTTATTCAGTGACTGAATAAAAGGCCATTTTCTGCTGTTCACAGTTTGGCCAAGAAATTGCCTACTGGCAGCACCAAGATTCTTGACAAAAAACCCCAAAAGCCTGAGTCTGCTGTAACACCCAAACTTTGGACCTGCAATGTGAGCTTCCTGTAGCCTGATCCTGCACGTGACCTTGCCAGTGAGCCAGACCACTGAGGCCGTGGGCTCCCCAACCCTCCCACCTGCAGGGCTGCACAAGGCTCTTGGGCCTGGAATACGCCCATTCCCTTCTCGGCAGGGTTCTTGTAACGCAGGTGAGCTGCTGTCTTCAGGAGAGTACTGTTCCCTGGGTCCATCTTCTTGTTGCCTTGCTGACAACCAAGAGAGCTGGGAGTCAAGCTGTTAATGGCCTAACATGCCAGCATCCCCACAGCGAAGCCTGCAAATCCTCAATTTATTTGGCTTTGCTATCTTCACAGTATCAGTGTATCCTGTTTCGCTGTGTGTTCTGTCTCACTGTCTACTGTTCCTGAATTCATTTTCACTCCAGCTTTTGAGGGTGTGCAGTGGGCTTAGAATTAGATGACTGAGGTTCCAATGCTGACATTGCGGCTTCCATTGTCCCTCCATGGAATTATGGCAGCCTTAACACCTCACTCCCAGAGGGACTGTATTAAATAATGTAATGTGGGTAGAAACAACCAGCACAGCCCCTGGCACAGAGTAGGTGCTCAATAAATATATTAAAAGAACAGTTTTGAGAATTAATATTTCTCCTCTCATCCATACACAGTTGCTAGCATGCAACATAGTATATATATATAGAATTGATGTCATTTCATTGGGATATTTGTCAGCAAATATCCTGAGGAGAGTGCTAAGGAGAATGAAAATCATTTGCCATAAAATAGTATCTTGAAAACAACAAAAAAAAGAATCTGAGTGCACCTGTCCTTTTTCGTGGCCTGATTTTCAGACCCTAACTGTACTGAATTGTGGTATCAAGAGAAGGAACAGTTTCACAATTAAAATTATAGCTCAAGTTGCTACTATTAAGTTGTTAACTTTTATATTTTACAATTATAGAATAAATATAGCCTTGAAACTACCTAAACCACAGCACTGTACTTCAAAGGCAATTCTATGGGAAAAGCCACACTGAGGATCATTTTTATTAGTTTTATAGACCCTAAACTTTTATAAACATTTTAATAGCATAACTTACACGCCGAAACCAAATAACTAAACACGGTATAAAAATAGCCACCCCCCCCCCCGAAACCTACACATCATTGGGTATGTGTACGGATAAGTTTTACTTTTAAAAAAAGTGTAATTTACTAATGCCTAAGGTTGATATCTTTCACTTACCTTCAAATTACAAATAAGTTTAACACATTGACTGCCACACTAGAAAAAAATGTTTTTCCTTGGGGTTACAGTATTTTATTATGAAAATAGAAAAAAAAACTTCAAAAACAAAACGATCCTTTCTAATTTAATAAAAAATGTGTTATCTTTTATTGTTTTCTGTGCATGAGTTATATGCAACTTGAAAAATAGTTCTTGAAGCTCCCAAGGTGAAGAGACGTGAGTTACACATGCTTCACGAGGCCGCAGGCTCAAAACTAACAAGAGTTAAACACAACTCACAGGGCAGTTAATGTGTTAAATTTGATTTTTATTTTCTTGAGTGGCAGCTGGCTCAGTTTTTAACTTTTGAAAACTTCATACCTTAATAAATGCAAACTAGGTTAAATATGAAGTTTTTAATTCTTTTATTAGAATCTTTGTTAACTGAAAAATATGAAGCTCCCATTACCTTTTTATTAAAGCAAATATTTTTAATAATACTTTTCTGATTGTAAAGGTTACATATATTCTTTGTAGAAAATTCAGAAAATGTGGAGAAATAAAATTTTCTAAGAATAAACTCAGGTGATGAGAGGTGCTCAGAGTTCGGATATATTCTTTTAAAAAATAAAAGTTTGTTAAAATTCATGTTTTTTTGGCTTTTGCATGAATGTCCCTGGCTTGGGCATGCAAATACATGGCTCATAATATGGGCTGCCAATATTATTTTTTAATGCTTTGTTCATTTTTTAAGACTATTTATGTACTTCTCTTGAGTACTTTCTCATGAGTATTTTCCAAGCTTTAAATAGCATTACATTTGTTTTCATGTTCTTTACCAAACTAACATTTCTGTCACTAGTTGATGCTTTATTGATAGCTCTTTTGTGTTATTTCTCTGAATTTTTCAGCAGTCCATAAAAGTAGGACACATGTAACATCATTTTAGTTGCCATGTCTTATCACTTAGTTAGAGTGACAGAATAGGTTTTAACACTTGGTGAGCATTCACAGACACTTTGCAATATTTCAATGTCATTTAATCTTCACAACAGTTCTTTGAGGCTAGGTGTATCACTATTACCCCAATAATGCAGGTGGGAAAACCGAAGCTCCAAGAAATTCAGTAAGTTACTCATACATTTTGGGATATATTCTGAAGGTAGACCCAATAGGATGAATTCCTTGAGGAATTTGATGTGGGAGGTGAAAAAAAAGAGGGGGTTAAGATGACCCCTGATTTTTGGGTTGAGCTACTGGAAGAATGGAGTTGCTGTCCTTTGAATGAATGACTGAAGGGAATTGAAATGGGAACAAAGATGTCAAATTAGAGACATACTTGCAAGGTCTTAAAAATTGAAGGAGACATAGTCTCTTTGTGAGTGATTAAATTAATATGATCTAAACATCTTGTCTTGAGTGTTTTGGAGACGTGAATGAGGCAGAGTGAATGATGCAACAAAAGCCCTCGTGTTCTAAACAAACCCTGCAAATTGTGGGAAGTTGTACACAGGAAATGCTGCAATGTAGCCAGTAGCATTTCAATGGAAGGATAACGAGATTGGTATCTGTTCTATGCATTAAGATGCTATCACAGTTGCTAAAACGCTTAGTGATATCCCTGATCTTGGTTTGGAGAGATACAAATGATTGACAACCGCAATGATTCCATGGGAAGGCTCTCCATTCTATTAGAGAAAAACCTGTATTTTTATTTATGGCTAAAATGAAGAGAAAATAAAGAACTAAAACTGTGGCAGCAAGCACTTGGATCCCAAGATGCCTACATTTTCCCAGGGAGGTAGGCGCCATCTCTGTGCTCCTGTGGATACGCCTCACTGACCCATTCTCAGCCAAGTTATTAATCGAGTGCCTTGTATTCGATAGCCACTGTCTCCCTTCCATTTCTGTGTAATTATGTGCCTTTAATGTTTATGTTAGACTTTGCCTCATAAATAGTTCTGTAATAATGCTATAATTAATTTAATAGCACTTTGACTACATTATATTTAAGGGTGTGCCCTCTCCGATCCTCTGTTGGAGCCGTGCCAAAGAGCCTCCATGTGGAAGTAAACTCGTAGATCCCCCTAACACATTACAGGAATTGGGAGAGGGGAGGGTGAGGCAGGGGCATAACCTTGGAAGACAACTCAAAACGCTTGTCACGCATCCAGTATTTCTCTCCACGACCCACCGACAACAGGCTCAAGGGGTTATGGAAGGCAAACCAAGGGGTCCCTGGCAAGATATAGCCTATGTCACCATGTTCTTATTGGAGAACTAAAGAAGAAGCCCAACGAAAAGTCTGAGCCTCCTACAAACAAAGCCCCAGGACATCTTCCTCTCCTCCAAGCCGTGGGACAAGAGGTCTCCGGTTTTGTCACAGCTTTCAGGATCCCTGGGAGAACTCGTTTCTGTTTCCATCCCTGGCAGGAGAGGTCTGTGGTGGCACCGCTGAGAAAACGGGGACTGAAGAGGAGTTGAGTTTACTTTAGGGCTGCTCTCTTAAAAACTCCAATGCAAAGCTGCACAGGTTCACAGTTAGCACACTGGTAGAACAGTTTTCCCTTTGGGGCATGTTCTAGAAGGAATTGCCGGGAGGAAATCCTCATGAATGTCCACATTCAATAGATCTGCCAGCCATTTCTCAAGGTTATCTCTCCCTCCAGTCAGCTCATCATTATTGCGGAATCTGCCCCCTGATAAAATCTGTTTGGTGGGTGATATGTTTTCACCTAAGGAGAGATTCTGATTTAAATACACATCCTCCTGTAAATCACGGTATCTTCATTTTTATGGATTCCAGGGTGCCTATTTACAGTCTAAACTTTGAAATAAATTCACACACTTAAGAATGGACTGTCTACCATAGGAAATCTATTTGGCATAAATGTCACTCATGAAGGAGAGAGGCTGTCCCTATGGCTTCGTTTGATCAAAACTGGAAAATAAGTCTTTTGGGCTCAGTCTTTGCCTTCGGAGGCCTTAAACTTTTAAGATTCCACGTTAGCAATCTTGCGGCTGTGATAGGAGAGGCGGTTTGGGCTTCCGCGTTGGAGAACCAGAAAAAGATTTGAAAACTGGTCTATCCGATGACTCATTGATTCATCCATTCATTCATATATGCATGCATTCAATTAACAAATATCAAATAATTATTGAGTGTCCATGGTGCTGGCACTAGGGAGATTAGCAGACAACCTTACCCGCTACCACCACCACCCTTGCCCTCAGAGGACTTCCAATGTAGCCAAGTAGAGAGTCCTGTGACCTCATCCACTTTTGACATCTATAACATTGAAATAATATTTATTTGCTAACAAGCAAGAAACACTTTTAGGTGAACAAAATGTGTTGCCGCTTCCTGCAGCTTCTGAACTCTTCAGTTCTGAACTCTTTTTTTGGCCTCAGGTAGATCCTGGTATCTGTGGAAGTTGTATGGTCATTAAACTAAATCGGTCAAAGTCACAGCTTTGGTTACAAAGAGGGTATTAATAAAAACATTACCATATGATTCTAAAACAAGAACCATAAAAGCTAGCCCTCTGGCATTCAATTTTGTTCATACATACCACAGCTTGAAATAAATCTTCAAGAGTTAACAATGTTGAAAAATTAGTCATGTTGCGCTTAAATACAATTCTTTAAAAATCTTATACTAAATGTCCTTAGGTGATAGCACCTGAAAAGAACAGTGTACACCCAGAGAGCCTTTATAGGACATAATAATGCAATAAGCTATATTGGTAAAACCAGTCAATTAAAGTTGTAAAGTGTGCCTACAGGAAGTTAGACCCGGTATTCTTTGAGAATCTATTCTTTACAAAAATAGATGCAGTTAGTGGTGAAGTTGAAGTTCAGAGTCCCCAAGACAGAACTTTAAATAGATTGCCTCTGGCCTTGTTATTTGTGCACCTATGCCCTTTGTATTACAGAAGGGCCTATTCCCATTGAAAGCCCCTTGTGAAATATGGTAAGGGTGATATTTAAATTTTTAATATGATATTTTAATACAAAGCTAAAAATTGTTATTGGTGGGCGTGGTGGTGCACACCTGTAGTCCCATCTAGTCCAGAGGCTGGAGTGGGAGGATCCCTCGAGCCCAGGAGTTTGAGGTTGCAGTGAGCTATGGTGAGACTACTGCACTCCAGCCTGGGCAACAACAACAAAAAAAAAAGTTGAAGCAAAATATCTAGATATATGGATATAACCACCAGAAGAAATAAAAGAGAAGTGGTTACCTTTGGTAATCGGAACTGAAATAATAAAAAGGGTGAAATTTTAAAAAAATTTAACATTTTTTCATATTTAAATTTTTATTGTCATATATTTCTTGCATTGACTAAGATCTGGAAGGATACAGACTGCTAACAGCGGCTACTCCGGTAAGTTGAAATGAGGAATGTGAGGTCAGGGGACACAGGGAAGGGTAGGAAATTTTAGCAGCCTTGGAAAGGAATTGTCAGGAACAGCTATTTTCTCTACCATGAGCATGAGGAGTTGGTGCAGATTCCCTTTAAGAGCAACCAAGTGGTTGGTGCTGTTCTTAGTCCTTGCAGTGCTGGAACTGCCTGGCAGTCTCTTAGGGAAGGTGAGGGTGGATGCTGCTTATTCAGTTAGTCTCTGCTGGCTACAGCGAGGGAGGATGAGATGGGGGAGATCTGGTAATGGACCACACCGGCCCAACACACTAAACGATTCTGTGAAGCAACTCTTCCAAGTCAGATGAACAACAGTTTGTCATGGTAGCAACAGTGCCCAGGGGCTACAACGCCTGTCCCAGATGTGTCGCTCAGTCTGGCCCACTTTGTTCCTCTCCTTCCCCCGATCCAACTGCGTCCATATGTCTGACCACTAACCATGGGTGGTTCCCATCTCCAAAGGAGCTTCCTTGGTGCTATGTAAATCAGTAAGTAGAAATAGATTCTGAGAGAAGGTGGTGTCACCTTAGGTCACATGCAGAATCCGAGGCTTGAAGGGAAGTTCTCTTTTTTCCAGACATCACTTTTTGTTTGTTCCTCTTGTCATCATCTGTGTATTACCAATTTTCCTTGACTCTGTGGGATAATTGAATCAAAAAGCAACTCTTAAATATCAGGAGAGCCCATGAGTAGCTAGACAGAAAGAGCCCCATTATATAAAGTGCTCCCACCTGGGCTATGAGCAGGGACATGTCTGGAATCTAGGCCTATGCATTAATGAATTTCCCAATGGGGCCACTGTTTTCTGCTTGTTGATGTGAAGGAAGGGCCAGGTGACCCCCTACTGCCCAAGGAAGTCAGGGTACCTATACAGCTGAGTGGCCGCACAACCGAGTTGCTTAAACAGCAGGAATGTACTGTCTCACAGTTCTTAGAGACCAGAAATCTAAGACTGCTGACAATTTGTGGTGTTCCGCGGCTTGTAGAAGCATCATCTGATCTGCCTTCATTCTCTCCTGGTCTTCTCTGTGCGTGCGTCTGTCTGTCTATGTCCAAATTCCCCCTTTTTACAAGAACACCAGTCACGTTGAATTAGAGGCCCACCCTACTCCAGTACAACCTCATGTGAACCAATTACATTTGCAATGACCTGATTTCCAGATGAAGTCACATTCTGAGGTACTGGGGGTTCGAACGTCAACATATGAATTGAGGGGAACACAATTTAACCCATAACATTCTCTTTCCTTGGACAAATTATTTTACCTCTTTATGCCTCTGTTGCTAATATCTATGATTTAGGGTTGCTGCGAGATAAGAAGGCACAGTTCTTAGCATAACATTCAGTAAATGGTAGCTATTATCATGAACATGATTTTTCGTTTCATTTTCAGTAGTTCTTTTAAAGAATCCCACTTGGTACTGTGTGATTGCCTCTGTGGATGGGTCCATCTCCTGGGGGAGCATCTACAGTGACTTCCTATGGTGACAACCCAGTAGTTGCATGAAAACACACATACCATTTTGCTGTCTCCTAATCCAGATTCATCAAACATTGTATTCTTCTCCCAATTCAGCTTTGAATGGGTAGCCGAGTGAAAACAGTAAATAAAAAACCACTTGGCCTTTGCCTAAAACCCACTCCAGATTCCTCTCTCACTCAGCCTTTTAAGTTTTCTGGAATTTCTGGGTTTGTCTATTTTGCTTTGTTTTGTTTTGCTGTGATTTCTTGTTTTCTTTTTCTAAATCCATCCCAGGTACTTGCACACAGGAAGTCTGTAATCCAGGTCTGTGCTCTGAAAGTGTGTGATGCTTTTTCTTGCCTTTGACACACAGTAAATACATACATTGTCAGTCTGTGAGTGACATCCTCACTCTTTGTGGTTTTTTTACCCACCTCTGTTTTAGAGGATAAATATATTTGAACATACATCCGGAGTCCTGATGTCTAACGTAAAGCAAAGCATTCCAGTGTTTGTTGTAAACCTAATCCACAACGTCCTCCTTGCTGCCTGGGAGGAAGGCAGCATAAATCGGCATGGCCCTATTTGACAAATAGGTTTCCAATCCTGAAACACTCATCCATGGGCTTTTATAAATCAGTCTGACGTGGGGTTCTGTCTGCCTGTGTGTGTATTTGTCATTTCTGCCGGAGGAGCAAAGATGAGTCAGGCAGACATAATCTCTTCTATATTTGGACAGAAGTGAATGGATCCTTTAAAAAAAATAACCTGATGTCAAACTTTCTCAATCTGGGTTTTGGCTACAAATGTGGCATTCAGGCTAGCAGCTCTTTTTTTTTAAGAGCAAGTTTATAAATAAAATTATTAAATTGAGATGACATTAATATGTGCTGGGTCCAGTTCTCCTAAAACACAAAGAGGCTCTGCCAAATTCCCATTTTATTTGCATTCTCTATGTACAGTGAGATTCAGGAAATTCAAGTTAGTTTTGTGCTCATGACTTGTCGCAAAAATTGTATGTGATTTCTTTATTTTTGACTCTTTTTCTTTTTGAGTAAATCAGATATGATTTAAAATAAATGTAAAGGAACAATAATTCAAATGGAAAGAAAAGACAGTGAAAGTATCAAGGCCCCAGGAATGCATTTACTTACATTCAGCAGGTTAAAAGAAAACAAATCACAAGAACAAAAGATTTAACTTTAAGCTTGTTTAAGGAAGTGGAATGGGATGAGACTATTGCTAATTGTAATAGTTTTTAAAAAAACATACCCCTCATTCAAAAATTTTGCGGATTGTTGTTCTAATGTAGTAAAAGGTGGATTCAAGGGAATTACTGAAATTCTCCAAGTGCCTGCTTCTCTAAACTCATGTACTCGCTGGTCACTATGCAAAACACAATGAGAGCATTTAAAATCTATAGAAATTCATTGCTTTGGAAACACTACTGGCATTTTAATATCTGCTTGAAGAGAAAGGAGAGGCTAGCGTTCTAGAGGTAGCTGAGTTACATGACCTCAATAGATGATCAAAGAGCAGAATTAATAGTCTATTCACAATATGTGTGGAATATTTAATTTGGATCTTTCATATCAACTCGCAGCCTTTCTATTCTTATTTTTGAAGGTCAATATCAATTGAACAGCAGACATTACAGAGCATACTGAATCCACGTGTGTGATAACAAAACACACATCTAAGACCAAGATGTGTGACTAAGTGTTTACGATATGAAAAACTTTCCACCTTGCACACTCAGGGCATCCTGATGTCAACCGGCCATCGACGGATAACTCCAAATGTGAGGACCGCGGCAACGTGTCATACGGTTTCACCAGATGTTGACATCATATTCACTGCTGCCATTACAGATAATGAGCTTTTCCCCATTGGAAAACTTTTATTTAAAAAAACACACAATATCCTCCATAACCTTCAACCACATTGCGCTTCCTGAACTAAAACCTTCTATTTCCTTCTGAATAGAAACGCCGCCTGCCCAGAACTTTGCAGCTAGGGATTCAAGCGCAATAGACGATTTCAAAGAACTACTCTTTCTACTTAACAATTGGTGCATTAGGCTAAAATGTTCACACAAATGCAATAGCAACGGAAGGGGTTTGCCATGCAGTGACAAGGTCCTTCTTTTACCTGGATCTGGAGGATGATGAATGGGCATTAGCAGAATATTTTTTTTGTGGCTCTTAGGTTTACCTTGATCTTCTCGCAGAATGCAAATTGACATTATATCCACATTTCTATGGTATTTATGACCGTGGTCATGATGTGAGGGCTTTTTCAATGTGAATGGTGTGAAAGGGGAAACATATTACTGCAAAGAGACATTATTGTGCAGGGAATGTATAAACAGATGAGAAGAATGAGGAGACATGCTCATAATAGAAACCGAAAGCTCCTCATTTTGTCCTGATTGTCTACCCTTCCTTTTTAAACAACCTTCCTTTTTTCCAGCTATCAATACAAAGTTCTTTTTGGTAAAATGAAGTGCATTCATGCTGGCTGAAAGAAGCTTTTAAAGTTGATCTGCGCCCACACAAAAGAGGCAGTGCCGGGCCCAAGCCGTTGAGGAAGCGAACTTGGACCATGTTCATTACTCATGGCTCGACACGCGGCCTCCATATCACTCGGCAAAGAATCAGATAAACTTTCCTCATGATAAACAACTGAAATAATTTTTCTTAGCTGTCAAGCTCCCTTTCTCCCTTTCCCAGCCTGTTCTCACACTCTTCCCCGCTTGTAAAAGCAACTGAGCGCAGCTCTTGGGTCTGATAAATGGGCTCCTTTCAACGGGTGGCAGGCTTCAGGAAAAAGAGATAATCCCGGATAATGTGGACACAGTTTTCATTTCATGTCACCCAATTAAACTGCAATTATCCGGAGTGCAACAGCAGAAAAACTGGAAAGAATGGCCGGAGAATGAGGCACAGAGGCTCCCTGGGATTCTTTATACCACGCACATTAGCCTGGATTTGTTCTGTTCTGATAATAAAGTGCCGGCCTAAGCACTCAGCCACACAAATCTGTGGCCAGACCAGCTGCAACCTGTAGCTGTGCATGAAACACTCCCACAAACTCTATGAGAAATAGCAGTCCAAGTCACAGTCACTTTCTTTTTAGACTATTTGCATCCAAAGTCAGGGTCTGTGCTGCAGGTAACCATCCCAGAGCCCCCCGTAGCATCCTGGTAGCTTTGCCTTTCCACAGACAGAACCAGGTGAAAATTCCTTATCAAACAAGTTCAAAATACTTTCTCTGACGTGACAGTCTCAGCACCCTGTGAAATACCAGCCCAAGCCACAATCTTTGAATAGTAAGAGAGTGATGATAACTCTGTTATTACAAACATGTTTAATAAATCACGCAGAGACGTATTAGTCTGAAGCCTGAACAGATATAAAACTCTCAGTGAACAGCTGGCTTATCAATTGAGAGGCTTTTCCTTCATTTAAATGTCATGATTTTCAGCCCTGTAAAGAACTCCAAGTATGCAATGGGAGGTACATAAAGGGACCCATCATCTGACATTTTTAAATTATGCAGTTTCAGATTCTCTGGCAATATAAAACCTTGGAGTTTTAGTAGAAGACGTGAAAGAAAATGCAAACCTTGAGTGTGAGGCTTTAATGGGAATAATTATGGCCATATCCGTAAAGGTAGTTGAGAGAAGATTAATAACAGTAGAATTCCCTGGGGAGAAAACCAATACAATGGAATGAACTGACCTTTGAGTATGACATTGTCAGAATACAGCAAGATAAAATAAGGCAGGTCCCAAACTCACGAACTCCAAAATAACATTTTGATCACCGATAACATAAATCTTTGGATTTATGAATGCCCTCCTAAAATAAACTGTACAACTTTACCAGCTGGTATATTTAGTGATGAATCAACTACTTTAATCTCATAAAATTATTCTCTGGTGTGCTGTTTGGCCCTATATCTCTTCTTCTTTCCTCTTTTTGAGATGGAGCCCATCTTAATCTTTTTTGAGAATGGCCATTTACAGCTCCTAAAGGTGGCAAATGCGACACCAGAGTCACTCAAAGTTGGGTTTAACCAGAATAACTTACAGGACTGTGGCTGTCCTCAGGCCTGGGGCCTTGCAACCTCTACCAGGCTCTAGGAAAACTGGGATTAAGATCCTGAGAGGTCCTGCCTATCTGCTTTTTGCCCCAGGCAATACCAAAAGCCCAATGTGCTATCTTACCCCAGGCCTTCAAACAAATGTGGACAAGCACCCTGTTGCAGTCACACATGAAACATTAAAAAAAAATTGCAGAGATATTGAGATGAATTTAAAAATTGGTTCATTCTTCAATAATCACAAATGCATCAGTAATCACAGTAATGGTGCTAACAACACAAGACAACATGTCTTTCATCTAAGCTCAAAGCACTAGACAAGTAATGGTGTGGGCAGGGATCCCATCCCATGTAGCTTTATGGGAGAATCCACACGATTACAATAACATAATGATGCTATGATAACAATAATAATAGCTTATGTTTACATAATGCGTATCTCTGGGAAACCTAAGCAGTTTAGAGATGCTAATCTAGTTAGACTCCAGGTCCCAGTCAGACAGGTAGGGGGCAGGTATTTTCAATTCAAACGCTACTTAGGAAATGATGGGAATGCTAACATCTCCTACCTCCCTTCCTCCTAGGTATTTGCAAACATAAAGAAGAAAGATAGCTCAGATGGAAATCTTCTAACTACATGGAAGAACAATGATAATGGTAGAATATAATAACACTGCTTAGATCACTTTTCATCTGATATACTTGTCTTTCAAATTATGGGTTGAATTTATGTCCTGTCTTCTTCCATGGGAGATTTTCTCACAGCTCCAATTCGGGGAAGAAATGTGGTTATGTTCCGTGGGAGAAAGCCATCCTTTCCTGCTGAAAAACTTTGCAGTTTCTCCAGCTATTCCTCCTAAGGCATAATTTCAACTTCCCTGGGGATAGCTCACTAAGCATTTCACTGGGATAGATCACAGAACCCGGTTCATTTTTTTACACCTACCTTTGGCTTTTAGAGACATTGAATTCAGAATATCAAAATGAAAATAATAATGATAATGAGACTGTAGTTTTGCCACAACTTGGGAGCAGCTCAGATGGAATAAAATAGCTAAATGTAAAGAAAATCCCTTAAAATACTGTACATTATATAGATGATTCAATGAAAGGAGAGTTTATATAGGACTCCTTCCCTTCCATTCATTACTAGCTACTTAAAAAAAAAAAAACAAAACTTCATTTTAAAACAATCTCAAATATTAGACGGGAGCTGTAGCATTTATCCCAGTCTGTAATCATGTTGTTTACTTATTTGCTGGTTTATTATCCCCCCACTTGAAGATAAGCTCCATGAAGGCAAGAACCATGTCTGTCTTAGTCATTATTGTATCCCCATAATAGCAAGTGTTTAGTACATAGTAGATGTTAAACAAATATTTCTTGAAAATGGTTACATATGTACCTGGACTTTGCAATCAGCAGATCTGGGTTTGAATGAGGATTCCATGTTTGCAAACTTGGGCAAATCTCTTAAACTCTTTGAGCCTCGGTTTTCACATCTGTAAAATGGGAATTGTATCTTTGAGGATTATCATGAGGATGAACTGAAATGATGTAGGTAAATTCATTAGCCTAAACACTTGATAGATATTAGCTATTACTATTACTTCTTTATTTTTTTTGCTTTCAAAATCGAACATTAGTTTGACCCAATTTTTAAGACCAATGATATCTTTCTGAAATCTATAGCTTCCCCTTCCTCCTCCCTGCCCAGCTTACCACTGAGATGCATCATCTAATACAGACGTGCAGCTTTCTTCCCTGGCACTGTAGCCCATAGCACTGGTTTAAGGACAGAGAAGCAGCCTTAGAGAACCACCTCCCCATCCCCATGCCTGGGTCCTAGACAGTTTCTGTCTTGGCCTCTTGTAACTTGTACCTAGGAGCTGCCACCTTTAGCTCCCTGGGACCATCAGAACTCTGGGGAGGACCCCATGTCTGATGTCTCTGATGTCTTGGTTCTACCCATATTTCTAGACCAAGCTAGGGGGCAAAGGAAGGAGCTTCCAATGACCCCTGCTACCTGCCACACATGCCCCCCAAACTCACCTTCCTGTCCCAGGTTGGCTGGTGGGGAATAAGGTCATTTGGGGTTGAGACAAGGAAGGAGAAGAGGCGGTGCCTTAAAACCCATTGTGTGCCCCTGGCTGTAGAAGGGAGTGGTTTGCCTAGCACTTTCCCTCTTATTTTTCTCCCTTCCCCAAAAAACAAATGCTTCTGGGTAAACACATTAGCTGGAGGCCTGGAAGGCAATCCTCGGAGTCCCAGAGAGAATGCAGATGAGGCAGGGTCTCTGCTTTGTCTCAGGGGACTCTTTTGCTGTCAGTGTGGGGACACCCCGGGCAGTTTTCCAAACCTCGTGCATCTGTTTAACAAATCTGCTCCCAGCTGAGGGCTGTGAGGGGTCTTGTTGAGTTTGCGAAAGAATAGGAGCTGGTGCCAGTGAGGAGGCTTCTTGGGGGGAGGAGGGAGGCTCTTGGTCTCACCCACATGGACCTGAATCGGAGGAAATAGGCCGAGTGCCTGGGAACACAGCTGTGCCGCCAGGCCTCCTGCTCCACTACTTATGGCTGCTTGACCCTCGCATGTTATCGAACCTCTCCAAACCTCAGTTTCCCCATCTGTAAAGGGGAGGTAATAACTCCTTCTCACAAGATTGCTGTAAGGATTAAACGGGATGATACATGTAAAATAACAGCACTGGTGCATTTTAAGTAAAGGATCCATGCTGCCTATGGCTGTTATTTGTAGGCTATATCTGTAATAGCAAAAAAAAGAAACAGTACAGATGTCCGCTGACAATGGACTGGTTAGGTGCTATGGTAAAGCCACACCATAGTGACTGAGTATCATGCAACTACGAAATGAAATAAAGAACATTCTACAAACTGCTATGGAATGATCTCTAGGATATACTGCTGAGGGAGAAAGGCAAGGTAGAGGAAAGAGTGCTATTTATCACCAAAGAGGGGGTTTGCATTTTGTCTGCCTATTTTTATGTTTTTTAAAGCAACGTAAAGAGGAAATGAAAAACAGTTGGGGGATAAAAGCGGAGAGGAAATAGGACTCTGTGTTTATGCCTTGGGTTCTCATTAGTAGGTTCTTCAGTTCTCCCCATCTAACTTGCTGCTGTTAACACCATCTTTATCATCACCTTCCTAAGAAGGAACTTGGACTTACAACCTTAGCTATTTTCATACTTTGCATATCAGGGAGGCACCCATAGCTCTATGTTGCTGCCTGTAGCCCCAGGAGGGATGGTGGTTGTCAATGGCAGTGAACTCTTAGGTTTCCCTGTTGGAGCATAGCTGGTGGAGATGACTTCCCTCTGAGACTTTGTATTAATTATTTCTATCTGGCTCCTAATGTACTCTTCTCTAGGTACCAGGCATATGCAAAATATGGTCTGTGGTCTGGCCAGGAGATGCCTTTTGCAGCCTCCAGTCTAGAGCAGGAGCCGGCAAACTGTGGATTTAGGGCCAAATCTGGCTACCATTTTTGTATAACCTCTAAACTAAGAATGGTTTCTACATTTTTAAATGATTGAAGAAAAGACAAAATAATATTTCATAAGACATAAAAATTATATAAATTTTAAATTTCAGTGTCCATAAATACAGTTTTATTGGAGCACAGCCATGCTCTTTCGTTTCTGCACTGCCTAGGGCTGCTTTCACACTACAAGGAGTTGAGCACTCATGTATAACCTGCAAAGCCTAAAATATTTACTTTACTCTCCGTTTCTATACAGAAAACTTCTGCCTGTCTCCCAGCCCCCCTGAGTCCAGCACCCCAGAGAAGGTCTGGGTTTCAGGTATGTTTGTTTTTTTCTAGGACCATCTCTAGGCCCGGCTCTGTATATCAAAAATGTGCAGAGGATGCTCTGTGTAGACTGGCTTTGTGTATCTATTGTATTTTTCAAGCTCATCCTTTCTTGCTTTTACTGATGAAGAAAAATTGGGTTAAATTTGAGATCCTCCGAATATGCTTCTAATCAATGGTGGAGGGCCGCGAACAATAAATAACTCTGGTCACTTGTAGGTGATCCCACCTGTTTCTATTTTTATAGAAATGTTTGTCCCTCTCTTGATTACTCAGGGAAGAATAATCATCACCACCTTTTATCTTACTGCTCTGGCCTAAAGCTAGCATGGTGGTTGGACTCTTGGGTGGAAGTGGACTTCATTTCGTCTCATGTTAATACAGCAGACCAATGGTGCTCAATCTTTATTGTCTGTAAGACTCACCTAGAGGGCTTGTAAAAAACAGATTCTGGGTGCCCCCCTCCCCCACCTCCAGATTCTGAGTCAGTAGGTCTAGGGTGGGGCCCATGATTTGTGCTTGTCACAGTTTCCCAGCTGGTGCTGATGCTTCTGTTCTGGGGACCACTGGGTCCATCCGATCTGAGCTCGGATGCCATGCTGCCTCCCATAACGGAGAGGAGATTTTCACGGGAGAGATCTAGCCATTCACCTACCCTTCTAAATCTTGATTAATCTTCCTCCACTTGTACTGCTAATATAATTAGTTATTTGTTGAGCACTTACTATGTGCAAAGAATTTACAACTTTAAAGAAAGGAAAGTCTTAGTTGAGAAGCCACAACATATGCTTGCGAGGAAAACTAAACCACTATCTGCTGAGAAAGGCTCAATTTAAAAGTTGCCAGCTGCTTTTAAATCTAGAGGTGGATTCAGTTAGTCACCTGGGAGATTTTATTTGTTCCAGGAAGAATCACTTTAGTAACCCTTCTTAGTTATATAAATATAAACCAAGTAGACACTTATTGCCCTGGAAAGAAAATAGAGGACTCTCTTTTTTTTTTTTGTATGTTAACAAAGCATACCTCTTCAATATTCCTTGTTAGGAAGGTGGCAGAGGGGGGGAGGGGTGGGCACATATGCCAGGACCCTGATTGCTTTTTGGGGGGAGGATCGCTTTGTCAGGGAGGCTTCTGACCCAGCACCCCCAGCGTAGCATTCATATTTTGGCAGCTGAAAGAGTGGGTGTGAATTAAGGAGTTAATAGCTATTAATAGCTTTAAAGCTAGATTAAAGCTGGCCTTTGTGGAGGCCTTAAGTGTCAGAGAGTAACTACAGAGCAGCATTCCTGGTGGGAATCTTCCCCTGCCTGACTGGCACCACTACCCCGCACGAGGCTGGTTGGTGAGAGTTTATGGAGGTTTGAGTACACCAGTCTGTTATCAGCTTTTGACAGTGGTGCACTGTGTTTCTCTTTGAAGTGGAATTTGTGAATAGTTGCACAGCTCAACAGCATTTTTTAATTCTGTGTGCTTAACAGCCCATCATGTCAAAGAAGACCAAGAGAATGCTGAAGGAAGAAAACGGATTTTTTGATGGGAATCGGGAATGTAATATTATCTTGTTTCTGCTAAAGATAAGATGATTTGCTTGCTTTGTGATACTGCAATATCAACATTAAAGAAATTCAGTGCTCGTCAGCATTATAACACTCATAGAGATCACAAATATTTTAAATTGGAGAGGCACAAAAGGTTCTATTTCAGAAATGAAAGGATGAAAAGCAAAAGCAAAGACTATTCTTTCAAGCAACAATAAGACCTGGAAATAACGCCACTGAAGCAACTTATAAAGTTGCCTATATACTTGGGGAAAAAGGGAAGCCATTCAGTGATGTAGAAATTGTGAAAGAATGCATTGTTGAAGTTGTAGGAGGCTTAGACCTCGATAAAGTTTCAAAGTACGAACAACTGCCTCTTTTCAAGGAGAACCATAACAGACTGGCAGCATGAATTAGCCTTCAACTTAACAGAACAACTTCGTGCAATACTTCAAAAGGAAAATACATATTATTCAATTGCTTTGGATGATTCAAATGATACTACTGACTTGGTGCAGGTTTTACACTTCATTCAGGTCATAACAGAAGATTTCCTTTGCTATGAAGAGTTACTTACTTTGGGTACTCTTGCAAACAGAACATGGGGAATAGATATCTTCAACAACTTTCAAGATAAATGTCATGAAGTTGGACTGAATTTGGTAAATTTAGTGAGTTGTATGTACTGATGGTGCACCTTCCATGATAGGAAAACATGACGGTTTTATTGCACAGATAAAAAAAAAAAAAGTATTAACAGACCCAGATGTTCTCATTTCTTTTCATTGTATCTTGCATCAGCAAAATCTCCGTGCTAAAGCTACTATTTTAAGTGACACTTTGCAACAAATTATAAGTATTGTTAACTATATTCATGCAAATGCAACGCGGCATCATCAGTTTCATAACATGCTAAAGTTGAACAATGAGGTATACAGTGTGGATTTGCCATATCATTCTAAAGTGTGTTGGCTATCTCAGGGACAGGTGTTAGCCAAAATTTTATCTCTGCCAGAATAGATAAATTTTATGCAGAACAGAATCAGCAATGTGAATTATTGAAAGAAGATTTCTATAGGAATGCACCATTTCTGTGTGATATCATGTGAAATCAAAACAACTCGAATATTTCTTTGCAAGGTAAAACTAATTCTATGACACATGGTAAAACATCCAAGCATTTCAAAAAAAAGCTATATTTTTTCAAAATGCTCCTTCAAAAGGAAATTTTGGATGAACGTTCTCCCCACTTAGGAAAGGTCATTGATGAGCAGGATGATACATGGGAATCATCTGAAGAATACACAGCTATTACAGACCTATTAATTGGAGAATACTATGAAAGGTTCACTGACTTTGAGAATCATGGCAGCACACTCAAATTAGCGTTTCAGCCTCACCTAGTTGATGTCACCAAGGCACCTAAAGAACTACAGATGGAATTGACTGAGCTCTCAGTAGATTCCGTTTTAAAGTCAGTGTTTGAAGCTAACAAATATCCAACTGAAATGTGGAAAAATGCAGTAGAATACCCACGACTTCAGCAACATTCCTGAAAAAATGCTTTCTTGCCTTTCAACCATTTATTGCTGTGAATCTACATTCTCCTACCTAACCCAAATCAAGACTCCCTTAAGGTCACAAATGACCGATACCCATCTAGAGGATCAACTGAAACCGCGGATGTCCATGATGCAACCAAATATTCAAATGCTTTCCAACAAAAAGCAGACATCATTAAAAGGGAAATCATTAAAAGGTTAGTTAATTTTGAAATTAACAAATAGTTTTCGTTTTTGAAATTATTAAGTACATAGTAGCTAGATTTTTACAAAATAATGTACATTTTAAGTATATCTAATTGAAGTTTCTTGAATGTGGACTTATTTGATTACAGCTAAATTAATGTGGTCTTTCAACAGGAAAAGATTCCCCACCCCTGTCCTAGAAGACGCTGCAGCAAGGAGTGAGTCATCACAGCATATGTGGGGAGCACCTGATTTCAAGTGGTATCAGGTGACCCTGACAGTCTTATGGCACCAGAAAACAAGGAGCCTATTTTGGTGGAGTCATACCAGCTGAAGTGATATGTGCTAATCCTATCTCCATATGAGCATAAGATAGATGGATGTTAGATAGAC